>CM053745.1:271108-286436 GCA_028658305.1 Pachyuromys duprasi | reverse complement strand
AGATCAGGGATGGAGATACCTCCAGATGATCTGTTGTTGTAAAGGATTGTTTTGGAGATTCTGGGTTTTTTGTTTATCCATATGAAGTTGAGTATTTTTCTTTCAAGTTCTGTGAAGAATTGTGAAGGTATTTTGATGGGGACTGCATTGACTCTATAGTGAAGAAGTTTTTTTTTGTTTTGTTTTCTTTTGTTTGTTTGTTTGTTTTTGTACATGATTGTTTTAGCTATCCTGTTGTTTTGTTGTTGTTGTTTTGTTATGGTTTGGTTTTTTGTTTTTTAATATGAAGTTGAGTATTGAACTTGAAAGGACAAATTCCTTTCATGGTTTGTAAAGAATTGTGTTGGAATTTGATAAGAATTGCATTGAATCTATAGATTTCTTTTGGTAGGATGGTCATTTTTACTATGATGATCCTACTAATCTGTGAGCATGGGAGATTTCACATTTTCTTATGTCTTTTTCAAATTTCTTTCTTCAAAGACTTAAAGTTCTTGTCATACAGGTATCTCACTTTCTTGGTTACCAAAAGATATTTTATATTATTTATCATTATTTTGAAGGGAATTGTTTCTCTGATTTCTTTCTCAGGCCATTTGTCATTTGTATATAAGGAGGCTACTAATCTTGTAACCAGCCACTTCATTGAAGGTGTTTATCAGCTGTAGAAGTTCCCTGGTATAGTTTTTGGGGTCCCTGATGTATATTGTCACATCATCTGCAAATAGTAATACTTTTACTTCTTCCTTTCTAATTTGTATCCTCTTTATCTGATTTAATTGCCCTATTGCTACAGCTAGAACTTCAAGTACTGTATTGAATAGATATAGAGAGACTGGACAGCCTTGTCCTGTCCCTGGTTTTAGTGAAATTGCTTTGAGTTTCTCTCCATTTCATTTGATATTTGATATTGGATATTGGCTTGCTGTATATTGCCTTAGTTGTGTATAGGTATGTGCCTTTTATCCATGATTTCTCCAATATGTTTATCATGAAGGGGTGTTGGATCTGCTCAAAGGCTTTTTCTGCATCTAAAGAGAAGTGGAAATAGGTTAGAAATCAGAAGTGGATGGAAGGAGGGGAATGAGTGTGGGAAGGCATTGGGATGGAAACAAGAGGGATGAGGTAAGGGAAGGACTAAGAAGAGTGTATTGGTAGAGGCAACTTGACAGGAAAAGCATCTTTGGGACAAGCTAGAAACCTAGAATAATAGAAACTCCTAGGAATGTATGAGAGTAACCTAATACTCCTAGTACTGGGAGATATGAAGCCTCAGTGGCCATCTCCTATAACCAGGCAAGATTTCCAATGGAGGGATTAGGACACCTACCCAGCCACAAGATCTTAGACCCACAATTTGTCCTGTCTACAAGATGTGCAGGACTAAAAGATGGAGCAGAATTTGAAAGGGGGGAGGCAACCAATGACTGGCCCAGATTAAGACACATGCCATGAGAGAGAGCCAACCCTTGCCCTGATGCTATTAATAATATTCTGCTATTCTTGCAGACAGGAGTGTAGCATAAATGCCATCAGAGTGGCTTCACACAGCATCTAATGGAAACTAAAGCAGAGACCTACAAACAAACATTAACTGGAGTCTGGCAAATCCTGTGGAAGGTATGGGGGAGGTCTTGAAACATCCAGAGGGGTTAAGAACACCACAAGAAAACCTACAGAATCAATTAACCTGGGTCTACAGTGGCTCATAGAGATTGAACTGACAGAGAGCATGAATAAGATAGATTATGCCCTCTGCACATATGTAACAATTGTGTAATTGGGCCTTCATATGTGACTCATAAAGCAGGAGCAGAGGTGGTCTGACTCTGTGGACTGCCTTTGGATCCCTTTCCCCTAACTGGGCTGCCTCTAGAGTGGGCAGCATAATTTGAGAATGTCATCCATGTGACACTGGTTTTGCAGAAATAAAATATTTAAGAACGAGGGAACTCATGGATTCCAGCATCATGGCTTCAGAGGACAATTGAGGTCAGGCAATGGGACAAGTTTTGCCTTTCCACAAAGAGGGAATGAGAGGCTATTGTGTGAAACAGTGTAGGTAAACCCCAAATTGCAATGTAGAACTCAGGATGAGGTATCCATTGAGGAAAGCTGAAAGTTGTGGACATAGATGAAGAGAGAGGCTATATATGGTCCAGGCAGTGAAGCTATTCAAGGGCTTTAGAGCCCAACTTATTCTATCATGAGCTGCAGATGCCGACCATGGAGCTGCAGAATTTGACGTTTATCATGTTGGGGGTTGCTCTTACTTTGGTCTGTTCATTCCTTGCTTTGACCCTATTTTCCCCTTTTGAATAAGAATGTTTACACTCTACTATTGTGTATTTATTGTGGTTTGAACATGAAATGTTCCCCAATAGGCTCTTATGTTTGAATATTGGTCCCCAGCTATGGGGAAACTTTGGAACTTTGGGAGAGTAGAGTCTTCATGGGAAAAACATTTTACTGAGGGCAAGCTTTGAAGTTTGATAGCCTAGTTTCTTTTGCTGTTCTCTCAGTTTCTGGATTGCTGATGAAATCCTTTCTTACCACAAAAAGTTGAATTTAGAAATCAGCAACAGAAAGAAAAACCTTTAAAGTTCATAAATATATAGACATTAAATATACTTTTAAACAACCAGTACGTCAAAGAAGAACTCACAAGAGAAATTAAAATATATTGAGATCACTGAAGTGAAAATTTCATTGAGATTAATGAAAATGAAAATATAGTATACCAGAACTTGTGGAGTATGGAAAGGCCACAAAGAGAGTTTGTAGATGTAAACACAGATTTGCCTACTTAGTTCCCCAGAACCTTGAGCCCTGACTCATCCCTACACTCCCAGGACTAGTTTCTTCTATGCAGCAGCCAGCCTGAGGCCTTCTGGAATCTCACAACCAACATACAGCCAACAAAAGAAGTCCACATGCTCAAATTACAACATAAAAATACAAACATTGTGAAAGACAATATGTACTTCTCCAAACCCACAACTCTTAAAGAAATGGTCTCCAATAAGAATTACTTAGATGACCCGCAAAACACAGAATTTAAAAAAGCAAAGAAATTCAAGGAGTTTAAATCAAATATGAATAAACAGATGAATTAAAAGAAACTATCCTTAGCCATAAATAGCTAAGTGATGTTCAAGACAAAATAAATATATAGCTGAAGGAAATGATTAAGATAACTTAGCATTTGAAAACTGAATTCACTAAAGAAATCAAAATACTAACAAGAGCTTATGCTGAAATGAAGGAATAATTCAATAATCCAATCAGAAAACTCAAGGGAAAAATTTACAAGTTGGATGGATAGATAATAGAGTATCAGGAAAATTAAACCACTTGGGCAATATATATATATATATATATATATATATATATATATATGCACATATATATTGTATATATTTCATATATATATATATATGAAACATGCAGGAATTATGGAACAAAACACCAAATCTATAAGTTAAAGGTAGAAAAATTCCAAGTTAATTGCATAGAATGGACCTTTAACAAGATAACAGAAGAAATTATCCCTAAACAAGGAATGACACACCCATACAGACACAAGAAGTATACAGAAGACCAAATAAAAAGGACCTGACAATAAACTCCCCACAGCATATAATATTTATAACACTAAATATATGAACAAAGAGAGGGTATTTAAAGCTGCAAGAAGAAAACCACACGTCACATGTAAAGCACAAGTAACTGGAATCACAGCTGATTTCCCAATAGAACTGCTAAAGTCAAGAAAACCCTGAAGCAATGCACTCCAAGTTTGAAAAGACCACAGATGACAAACTAGACTCCTGAACCCAGGAAAAACTATCCACCATAGTGGAATGAGGGAAAAAAAGTTTCTGTAATATAAACAAGCTAAAATAAATTATGTCTATGAAACCGGTTCTAAAGGAAAGACTAGAAGTAATACTTTTAATCAAAAAAGGCTGAGGAAAAAATAAAACAAAATTACAACAATCACATGCTTTTCCATATTAACTTTAAGTGAAAATGGCCTACCCTTTCAAATATAGATATGGTGTTGATGAGTGAATTAAGATAACCCATTTCCTCTGAGAAACAGATCATAAAGACAAAAACCTAGAAACATCAGAAATGAATGAAATCATACAACAAATATATCTAACAGATATCTGGAGAAGATTTCATTCAAACACCAAGGAAAACACATTCTACTCAGCAGTTCATGGAAGATTCTCTAAAATTGACCACAGACACAGATGCAAAACAAATTTTAATGAATTGAAAAACTGAGAAAAGTTCTTATATCCTGTCTAATCACAATGCAATAAAGACCAAAGTCAACAGTAAACAAATCTATAGAAATTACATAAACCCATGGATCTCAAACAGCTCATTACTGAGTAATTAGTGAATACAAAAGAAATTAAGAAATAAATATTTGTTTTCTAGAAATAAATGAAAATTAAAACACAATACAATGAAGTATTAGAACACATTAAAAATAGCAGCAAGAGGGAAATTTATAGCTCTAATAACACAAATAAATTACTTAATGATGTAACTCCAGAACTTGGAAAACCAAACCAAACCAAAATCTGGGGAAAAATAATAAACATTAGAGAAGAAATTAATGAAATAAAAACACACAAACAAAGAATGAATCCAAACAATGAATCTAAGATCTGTTTTTTTTTTTTGAGACAATAAATAAGACTGGCACATCCTTGGCCCATTTGTCTATATCTGTCTGTCTATCTATCTGTCTATCTATCTCTCTGTCTATCTATCTCTCTGTCTATCTATCTATCTATCTATCTATCTATCTATCTATCCTACTTACTTTATTTGTATTTTTTAAGACAGAATCCCACTGTGTAGCTCTACCTGTCTAGAGACTCACTATGTAGATCAGGCTGGCCTCAAATTCAGAGATCCACCTGCATTGATCTCAAGGGTACTGGTATTAGAGGAATGCTCAGCAACACCTGGCTTCTTGGTCCATTTAATCAATACAAAGAAAGAGAACACTTAAATTAACAAAATCAGAGAATACAAAAACATTATAACCGACACCAAAAAAAGAAATATTTTTTTAAATCTCTACTCTTTTAAGGTAGATAATCTAAAAGAAATGGACAATTTTTTATATTTGTCCAAATCACAAAGGTTTAATCAAGAAGAGTTCAATAGACCTACAACAGAGGAGGAAATTTTAAACAGCAACAAAAAGCCTTATGATGGATTGCAGCAGAATCTTATCAGACTTTAAAAGAAGATCTATAATCAATATTTCTTAAATTATCTTTAAAAAGAAGAAACATTAGGAACACTTCTAAATGCCTCCTGTGAAGGCAGTACACTCTAGTATCCAACCAGGTAAAGAAACAACAAAAAAGGAAAGTACAGGCCAATCTCTGTGATATAAAATTCCTCAGTAAAATATTTGCTACTTAAATACAGACATATATAAAAAAGGTTATCCACCATGATCAAATTGACATTATCACAGGCATGGTTCAAAACATGTATGTCAATAAATGTAAAACATCTTACAAATAGACCTTAGTAATCTTAATAGATATAGAAAAGGCCTTTGACAAAATGCAATAAACCTTTATGATAAAAATCCTAAAGAAAGTGGGACTAGAAAGAACATATTTCAACAAGAGAAAAACTATGACAAGCCTACACCCAATATCATGCTGAACAGAGAAAAACTCAAATAAGTTCTGTTAAAATCAGAAATGAGATGTGCATGTTCACTATCCTCATTCCTTTTAAATATAAATATAAATATTAATTAAATGTAAATATAAAAGATAAATACAACATTCCAGAATACAAACTTAAACAACCAAAAGCCTTTTTATATACATACATGCTAAGAAAATGAAAGAAACATTTTCATTCATAATAGCATTAACAAAATATACCAAAGAGTAAATCTAAGCAAGGAAGTGAAAGTGCTCTACAAAAGAAAGAAAGAAAGAAAGAAAGAAAGAAAGAAAGAAAGAAAGAAAGAAAGAAAGAAAGAAAGAAAGAAAGAAAGAAAAAAAGAAAGAAAGAAAGAAAGAAAGAAAGAAAGAGAAAAGAAAAGAAAAACCTTAAAAAGATACAGGAAGACAATAAAGATGGACGGACTGTACATGAGCTTGCATTGGTAGAATTAATATTGTGAAACTGAATATCCTACCAAAGGCAATTTGCAGATTCGATGAATCACAATTAAAATCCCCAGGATATTCTTCATAAAAATAGAAAATAATTACAAAATTCATAAAAAATAATAATAAATTCCAGGTAATCAAGCCAATCCTGAACAAAAACAATACTTGGGATATTACCATTCCAAATTTTAAGAGATCTTACAGTGATATAATAAAAGGAGTATAGAACTGGCACAAAAATAGACACATAGACCAACGAACAAAAGACAAGACTGAAGCGTGAGCTCATAACTACAGATCTGATATTTGACAAGGAGGAAAAACATGCTCTGGGGAAAAGAGAACACTTTTAACAAATGGTACTGGGAAAACTGGTGACCACATGTAGAAGGATGAAATTAGACCCATATCTATCACCCTGCACAGAACTCAACTCCCACTTCAATCAAAGACCTCCATTTGAAACCTGAAATGCTGACCTATCTAGAAGAAAAGATACTGGAACCCCAAAAGATTTAGGTGTAGAAAAGGACTTTCTTAATAAAACTCCATTTTCCTACAAATTAAGGTCAATAATTGTCAAATGGGACATGACAAAACCAAAAAAATTCTGTATAGCAAAGTAAACCATCAAGAGTGAAGAGGAAGCCTACAAAGAGAATTGCCTGTAATCTAGTAAATTTCCAGATAATATAAAGAACCAGAAAAACAAAGAAAATAAATGACCTGCTTTTAAAATTGTTCTACTGGTCTGAACGGAGAGTTTTCAAAGGAAGAAATAAAAATTGCTAAGAAATACATTTAAGTGTTCATTATCCTTAACAATTAGAGAAATGCAAATGAAAAGATTTGAGATTTCACTTTACCTTAATCACTTAAGGTTATCATCTTACCTTAACGACTAAAGATAAAGGAAGACAAAACCTGAGAACAAGTTTTCAGGAGAATTCGGAAAAAGGGCAATCCCACTCACTCTTGGGATTGCAAACTAAAACAATCATGTTGGAAATCACCATAGAGAATTCTCAAAAAGCTAAATGTAGAGCTAGTGTATGGCCAGGCTATAACACATCTTGGCATCTGCCTAAAGAAGATAACACATTTCACTGTCATTGCCACTCTATGCACATTAGCTAGGAAATGGAAACAAAGTAAACATTTTTCAGCAGATGAACGGATAATGAAACTGTAGTACATATACACAACAGGATTCTATTTAGTTTTTAAAGAATTATGAAATTTGTAGGTCAAACTAGGAAATATGTTCAGTGAGTTAACCCAGACTCTAAAAAACAACTATAACATGTTTTGTCTCATTAAGTCTGTTAATTTGTTTGCTAATTAAAGACACATTTTAAAAACTGAAAAATTTAAAATAAAAAGTACTGGTATAGGTGTAGAGGCATGGTTCAGCCTCTGGTGTAAACAATGCCAAGGTTCTTTGAAAGTCTAAACAGAACTACACAAGACCTTTGGTTTCACTTCTAAACTGGTAGCTGTATTTTTCAGAGCTGAGACAAAGTACTAGATAGAAATGGCTTAAAGGAGAAAAAAATTATATTGGGTTGTGATTCAGGGAATCCAGCCCAACATATTGGGGAAGCACAATGCTAGTTGTGTTCTGCAGATGCAGTGGGGTGTGACGGGCCTGGGTACATAATACCAGGAGTGAGAAGATCTTGGGCTGACCCTACAACTGGGATGTAATTTTTTTAATTAATTAATTACAATTTATTTACTTTGTATCCCTGCTGCAGCCCTCTCCCTTGTCTCCTCCCAGTACAACCCACCCTCCCTCTTTTTCCCCTATGCCCTTCCCCTAGTCCGCTGAAAAGGCAGGACCTCCTCCCCTTCTATCTGATCCTAGACTCTCAGGTCTCATTAAGGCTGACTGTATCATTTTCCTCTGTGGCCTGGCAAGGCTGACCACCCTCCTCAGAGGAAGGTGATCAAAGAGTTGGCTACTTACCAGGGAACCACTTGGAGACTGAATAGCCTGTGGGCTTCCTCAGCCAGGGGTCTCTGTCCTCTCCATGCACGGTCCTTGGTTGGAGAATTGGTCTCTGTAGGAACCCCTGAGCCCAATATTTTTGGCTCTGTTGTTCTCGTTGTGGAGCTCCTGTCCCCTCCATGTCTTTCTATCTCACTTTTCTTTCATGAAATTTCCTGCACTCTCCCCAAAATCTGGCTATGAGTCTCAGTATTTCCTTTGATACACAGAGTCTTTCAGAGGTGCCCTGGGGAAGGCTTCCGTCCTGTTCCTTGTCTTCTTCTTTTGATGTCTGTCCTGTTTGCCCTTCTGAGTGAGGTTTCAGCCTCCTCCCTAGGGTGCTCCTTGTTGTTTAGCTTCTTTAGAACTATAGATTTTAGTATGTTTATAGTATATTAAATGGCTAATATCCACTTATAAGTGAGTATATAACATCCGTGTCTTTCTACTCATGGAGCATATGATCCAGAGGAATTTAGTTTGATCTATAACCTGACCTGAGAGGGAAGCCATGTATGGCCAGCACTATGGTCTGCTTTTATGGGTCTGATATATGTTGAAAAGGTGGTAGCTTCAGAGGTGGCTTATGGAAAAACTGAAGTTCAGCTGAATATAAGTTTGCTTGACATGTACAAACTGATCAGTCATTATGTAGGAATGGAGTGGATGGTTTTTAACTGGATGTGAGTGCTCTGATGTTACAGTAGTCTCTGGGTCAGGAAGTCTCTAAAGTCAATGCTGGTGCTGGTTTTATAGTGTGAGTGTGACAAAATAATGGACTTCACACTTGAAAAGAGTGAATCATATGATATCTGAATTATATTTCAAAAGCTTTTATATTATTTTTAAAAATCTGGGATCCGGGATGGTGTCTTAGTGGGAAATATGCATGTTGTTCAAATAGAGATATGAGTTCAGATTCTCCAATATCTACATAAAACCTAAGTGTGTTGTCATGTATGTGTAACTCCAGAACTATTTATGCAGCAGTTGAGTGATGCAGAGGCAGGCAGATCCTAGGGCTAACTGATTCAATTTAGCCAAAACAATGAGCTCCAGATTCATGGAGACACGAAGAAGAAGAAGAAGAAGAAGAAGAAGAAGAAGAAGAAGAAGAAGAAGAAGAAGAAGAAGAACTGGAGAACATAGAGGAAGATATTCAAAGCTGAATTCTGGCCTCCACAGGTTCATGCAGAGGCAAACACATCTGCACATGCATGTACCCATAAACACACACACACACACACTAATCACACACACTCACACAATGCATATATGTGGTTAGTGACAGGTTAGCTTATCAGATATCCTCCCATTATACTGACTTTCAAAATCATCCTTTGTCAAGGCACCTGTGTCTTTAGCTAGAATGGGCATCTACATTTATATTTTTAATTACTCATGGGAAACCTACATGTCAACCCCTAAAATACTCTTTTCTAGACCTCATCTATGAATCATTTTGATTGCTCTTATGGATAGAGATCCATTGTGTGGCATGAAGATGCCAATGTGGTTTACACAGGGTTACCCAAAGGCCTAGTTACCAGAGTTTCCTTCCCAGGAGAATAGGATTAGGAAGTGCTGTGGACTTTGAAGAAGTGGACTCTTGCAGAAGGTCCTTCAATCACTGGAACTGTGCTCATTAGATAAACTTGGGAACTATAGGCAATTCTCTTTCTCTCAGTGCTTGTTGATTTGAGATATAACCCCTCCTTCCATGATGTGCCACCTGATCTTTATAAATATAAACTTTTGAAATTGTAAATCAAAATTAATCTCCTTACTTTCTAAGTAGTCTGTGCTCAGTAGTTGTTACTGATGGGAAACCAACACAAGTAACTATACATTTAGGAAGCAAGAGATGAAGTGTCCATTTTTACAGATCTCTCTATGAAATGGACCTGGATGGGAAAAGCCTGTGACCACTTTAAGGAGAAGGATATAGAAGATGAAATGGGAAGGACATGCCAGTTTACGAGGCTCTCCTTTCACTTATGCTCCCAAGCCCTCGGTGTCTGCATTCATGTGAGTTGGGTGTGGTGGCATATGCCTGTAATTTAGGACTGTTAGGTGGGAGGGCCATGATGTCAAGAACAACCTGAATTATATAATGGAAATTCCACAACACACTTAATTTGAAAAAAATATGGAAAATGGAGGAACTGGATAAAAATAGAAAGAAAATATTCATGAAACCCTGATTGTATATAATTGCTTTTTTTGTTGTTGTTTCAGTCATTCTGAACCTGTAACCAGTAAGTGGCTTCCTTTGCTCATGTCCAGAAGAGAGCTATATCCATCTGAAGCTCAGGCTTTAAGCCCCAGAACTGGTTCTATCAAACACAGAGTCAGACTTGCGAACTACATTTACTTAGTGGGGAATCCACTTTGGGAAAACCTTATTTCTTGGAAAATCATCTGATACTCAGGATGGCTCTTCTCTGCACAGTAGAGGGTGGTGTTTGTGTGAATAAACCAAGACCTATATCACTGTGCAAAGTACCTAAGGCAAGGCTGATCTAGGTTCTTTCTGCAGCTCCTGTGAGAAGTAAAAGCATTTCTCATCTGGGCTCAGATGAATTTTCTAGAAATAGCATCTGCGTCTACCTGCCTACAAAAAAGAAAAAAAGTCTCTTTTGCTTCTGGAGGCATGCCATGCGCCCTAGACCTAAGCTCAGTGGCCTATTGTTCATTTTCTCTTCCCAAACAATATAAATTTCTCTTCATTTGTTTTATTCTAACCAGATAGAATCTTTTGTTTTCAGTTATGTCATATTAGCTTCCAAGAATTTATTTATTTTTCTCTCATCTGAAGATCTGTCCCAACACTGGGGGCAGAACCGGGCACCATCCAGGTTGAGGATTCCCTCCTTTTCCTTCCAGATATTGTCCAATATCCTGTAGGCTGCAGTTACTGAACACATAGTAAAACATCAACAATCCATACAGACACCTCCAGCTGTCATAGTGCTGCCAGCCCTAGGCAGCCTTGCTACTATTAGAGGGGCCAGCACCAGATGGCAGGGGAATACAGCATGGTTTTTGTTCCTTAGCTCCTTGCCTTTTGACAGGTGCAAAAGACACAGAACTTCGTAAGGAACATCTGGAGCCCTTTGTCTTCCAGCAGCAACTTCTTCTTTTGGCACAGATCTCCTGCCCTTTGGAGGACTGTGTCAATGTCTCAGGCATACCTACTAGAGAACTCAAAGTTAGGAGCAATATATCTCTGTCCCCTGCCTTTTCCAAGGGAAGGGTGTCTTTCTTGTAATTCCCGCCAATACAGAGTCACTTGCGTTCTTCTCCCTTAAAGTCTTCTGTGACCTTCATTATCCATGGTAGACATTTGGATGCTCTGGACTGGTCTACTAGATGCTTCCTAAGCTGCCTCCAGATACCACCTCCTGCCTGCAGCCCAACTCCTCTGATAATCCTTAGGACCCTATAACACTTGTGCCAAACATGCCTCCTCATCCCTCCCATGAGAGACCCTAATAATCAGATATTCTCAGATAGGCCTCTCTTAATTTTTAAATAACTCATCATTAGTTATGATGACGGTTCAGTGTTTATCACATTGCACTTCAAAACATCATGTCCATACCTATCTCCTAATATGGAGAGGTCCTTGGCTAAGGTTTAGCATGTACTCAACACAAAATAGATGCTCAAAATAGACTTCTTTTATTTGCATAAATGATGACTCCAGTTAAAAACCTAGAGCAATAGAGTGCAAGTGAGATGACTGGGAACATCACGGAAGGATATACAAGCGTAGTTCATGTTTATGGTGTAGGGAAGGACCAAGGAACATTCGGTTACTTGGTTTTCTCATGAGCACATAAGGCACTATTTCAAGCTTCAAACATGGTCTGAGTGGATTTACTTTGCCATTCCTACTGGATAAATTAGTTGCAAAGATAATGAAGTTAATTTTTTCTTTGGTCTATCATTTGTGTTGATAGAATGAAGTGACAGCAAATGAAATAATTTAGGATCAGAAAGAATTTTATAGGAAGGAAAGAAGTACCTGTGAATATCATCCTTTGCAGGTCACATTGATGAACGTAGGGACTGATATGCAAAGAGGTTGGTATGGCAGAAAACCAGGATTATGATGCCCTGCTTTTAAGACAAGCAGCATAAGTAGCAATTTAAAAACTAATATATTTCTCAAATATGTTCCATGGAACAGCAGTCCCTGAGCAATCATTATAGGTATTTTATGATAAAAAGACATGTGGAGAGTAGCTACCCTTTAGAAATGTGAAACAGGTATTCTACTCACAGAATCTCCTCTCCCAGGGTACAGAGGTATACCTATCATCCTGGACACAGAAGTCTTTGCTCCCCCAAACGGCTTGAGAACATGTTCTAGAAATGCTCAGATGTTAAAAGGAGAATCTGAAGCCAGAATTTGTTATTGAACATCTTCAAATGGTCTCCCCTGCTGAGCCAAGTTCTCTGCATAAAATGAAAATGAAGTCCTGTCAGGCTAACCACGTGTGAGATGTGGAGCAAGGGCTGATTCTGCACAATTCTGCTTAGTCTGAGTAATAAGCGTTTTCTATTCAGAGAACAATTGTCCCTAAATAGCAACAGGGAAATGGCTCTAGAGTCTACCATAAGTTCCTAAATCTATCAAGTCCTTAGTATATAATGGCACCATATTTACATATAGCCTGAACATCCTTCTGTGTATTCTAAACCATCCCTCAATTGCCTCCAATATGCAGCACAATATAAAGCCTGTAAATAGTTGTTAGACTGTATTATTTATGAGGAAATGACAAAATAGGCTACAGCTCAGTAAGACGCCCCCACAATAGTTTCCACCCACAATTGGTTCTCACATAATCTTTGCATAAGAAATCACAGATAGGGTGTCTGTCTGTTTTTATCTATTTGAAAGTTCAACCCAGAGAAAGATACAAGTGCCAAGAAGTATAAACATTCTTGCCAGGGCTCTGAATCGAAATAACCAAAGAGCAGGGGAAGAGGCTATGAAGACATTGTCTTGCCTCTTGATAGCATGAGGGGCTTAATAACATGGCAGAGCTGATCATTCATTCAACCAGTGTTGAGGTTTCTCCATGGCACCAGCCAATGTGCATGGGGCACAGTGGTGAAAGCTAGACACAATATCTGTGTTAATTAGTATCATATACTAAATAATACCAAGGAAAATCATATTTTTTAAGCCAGACGTCCGAAGGGCTGGTTGACCTTTTCTCTCTGTTGTGGCTGGTCAGTTCTGCTGTTACAGTACAGAAACTACTGTTCTGTAAGTACCATGAACATGACTGTGTTTCAATAAAACTTTATTCACATAAAAGATGGCAACATGGACTTTTATTATGATCTGTAACTTGTCATTGTTGACCAAAACAAAAAATACAACAGTGAAATGAATATACTTAGTGACTGTTGTCAGGGAGTGACACTAAATACAATGACAGTACAAGGAGGAGTTTTTCCTGAGGTCCAGATTTTAAAGATACCACAAAGGTAGGTAAAAGGGGAAGAAAGAGTATGGTAGGCAGACAGTAGGAACTAGGGGCGCTGTCTGAAATAAAGTTGGTGGTCAAGGCCAATGCCGCTGCATTATTCTTTAAGAAAAAAATAGTGTGTGTTAAATCCCTGTGGGGAGCACATACACAGGTAAGTTTTGGAATCACCCTGCTGTAAACTCTTTGGAGAAAGGATTGATAGTGATGGAGGAATGCAGATGTCCAGGTGAAGACTACAGAAGCGTAAGAAGTGGGATGGCAGTTGGAAGACACTGAGAACCCTTAACTACACTTGGTGAATGCAGTCAGCATACTTCACATAGGACTAAAGTATGACAGTAAGAGCCCAAGAGGGTCCAGAAGGCCAAATAGTTTGGATGGTGAAAGATGGTAGGGCTTTATCACTCCATGCAGACGTTTTGTTATTGAATCAGAGGCATCATTGGTTAAAAGAGGCTTTGCCTGAGTGTTATTTGGAATACAAAGCTTCCCTCCTCCGGTCACCAGTACTCTTAAAACACCTTGCTTACAGAGCTGAGGTGACCAAGTCTAAACTCTAATCACACACTTTCTCATGAGTAGCTAGAATGCGTGTAGATAGGACACCAATGCTGCACAAGGCCTGATCTCTTCAGCCATGCCTTGTACAAATCTGTTCTTGGCACCTAAGCTGAGCTCTCTGGAAATCCTCAGGTGAAGGGCACAAACATGCTTCTATTACTTGCTTTACTTTTTATTTTGGCTTCTAGTATATATGATATAGTCCATCATGGTGGGAAAGGCATGATAGAGCAAACACCATAGCATATCAGAAAACAGCTCAGACCATAATAAGACATGTGTACTTGACTGCGTAACAAACACGTTCACATATCATAGCTCTGCATCTATTGTCATTCAAGGAAGGTTGTTTCCAATATCCTCTATGGGTACTTAAATCACTGTGTGCTCACTTTTCTTATATTAAAATCTACATATTTGCATATAAACTTCATATATGCCTCTGTGTACTTTGAAGACTCTCTAGATTAGTTTTGGTGCCTGAGACAATGCAATATAAATAGTAATAGTAAATGTCTAATAAACTCCATGTAAACAATTATTACACTAAGTTATTTGGAAAACTAAAACAGAAAGAAAATTATATATGGTCATTTTTCACACATTTTCTTTCAATATTTTTAATCCAAGTTTGGAGGAATCCATAAATATACCCATACACTTCTAGTAGGCAGACTGCCTGGTTAAAGTAGAGACTATAATGAGGTAAATTACACAATCAATGACACTAATGACACACATACCAGAAGTTTTAAAACAAAGTTGCAGGTACTCATTCACCTATAAAGAGATGAATTTTGAAGAGAGCAATTGTCTTTGAAGGGAATGGGGATGGGAGGACAAGATAGGATTTCACAGAGTTTTAAAATTATAGCAAAGAAAGCCTTGCATGGCCTAATAATGATATTCCCAGAATTAGGGTATATGATTAACTAATAAGAATTGAGGAATAACCTATGGAAACTTGATTTTTGACAAAGAAGCCAAAACCATTCAGTGGAAAAAAGACAGCATCTTCAATAAATGGTGCTGGTCCAACTGGATATCTGTATGCAGAAAAATGAAAATAGATCCATATTTATTACCTTGCACAA
>CM053745.1:199001-270608 GCA_028658305.1 Pachyuromys duprasi | reverse complement strand
TGGAGAGAGTAGGAGGGAATAAGGGAGGGGGGCTAAGCCTGGGATACAAAGTAACTAACCTGTCATTAATATAAAAATAAATAAATTACATGTTAAAAAGAAGCTAAAAAGCAATAAATCAAGCGATCCAATTAAAAAATGGGGTAAGGAGTTAAGCAGAGAATACTCTGTAGAGGAATATAGAATGGCAGAGAAACACTTAAGTAGATGCTCAAAGTCCTTAGCCATCAGAGAAATGCAAATCAAAACGACCCTGAGATTTCACCTTATACCTGTCAGAATGGATAAGATAAAAAACTCAAGTGACAACACATGCTGGAGAAGTTGTGGAGAAAGGGGAACCCCCCTCCATTGCTGGTGGGAATGTAAACTGGTACAACCACTCTGGAAATCAATCTGTCTCTTTCTCAGACAACTAGGAATAGTGCTACCTCAAGACCCAGATATACCACTCCTGGGCCTATATCCAAAAGTTGCTCAAGTACACAATAAGAACATTTGCTCAACCATGTTTGTAGCAGCTTTATTCATAATAGCCAGAACCTGGAAACAACCCAGATGTCCATCAACTGAGGAATGGATACAGAAATTGTGATACTTTTATAGAATGGAATACTACTCAGCAATTAAAAACAAGGAAATCATGAAATATGCAGGCAAATTGTGGGATCTAGAAAATATCATTCTGAGTGAGTTATCCCAGACGGATAAAGACTCATATGGTATATACTCACTTATTTAGACTTATGAGATATGATAAACATACTGAAATCTATACACCTAAAGAAGATAAACAAAAAAGAGGACCTGGGTTAAGATGATCAGTCCTTACTTAGATGCTCCACCATACCACAAAGACACTTGCTCTGCTATGTACATAATAGCTTTATTTATAATGGCCAGAAACTTGAAACAACCCAGATCTCTCAACCAAAAAATGGATAAAGAAAATGTGGTACATTTACACAATGGAGCATTACTCAGCTGTTAAAAAAAAATGACATACATCCATTTTCCTGAAAATTGCATGATGTTTTTTTTTTAATTTATTTATTTTTGTATCAATCACAGGTTAGGTACTTTGAATCCCAGGCGTAGCCCCCTCCCTCATTCCCTCCTACCCTCCCACTCCCTCCCTCATCTCCCTCCTCCCCGCCCCCTCCAAGTCCACTAACAGGGGAGGACCTCCTCCCCTTCTATCCAACCCCAGCTTATCCTGTCTTCTCAGGGCTGGCTGCAATGTCCTCCCCTGGGATCTAGCCAGTCTGTCACTCCCCAGCTTGTATGGGGGGGGGGGGCAAAGAGTCAGCCTTCAAGATCTTGACTGAAACAGTCCCTGTTTCCCTGACTAGGGTCTTCAGTCCTACACCGAGCTATCATGGGCTCCATCTGTGCGGGGGTTCCAGGCCAGCATGATGTTGTTTTAAATAGAGCAAGTATGAGATCTCTCTAATTTCTTATGAAAGCACTTAGTGCTGTGAACTTTTCTCCTAGTACCACTTTCATTGTGTCTTGTAAGTTTGGGTATGTTGTACATTCATTTTCATTGGATTCTAGGAAGTCTTTAATATCTTCTTTATTTCTGCCCTGACAGTACTTATTCAATAAAAGGTGTTCCATTTCTGTGAGTTTGTAAGATTTTTATTGTTAAAAATCCAGCTTTAATCCATGGTGGTCTGCAGATTATTTCAATTTTATGCAGCAGATTATTTCAATTTTCTTTTTTTTTAATTTCATTATTTTTAAAATTCTTTTAGTTTTATAAATTACATTTTATTCACTTTGTATCCCCTCTGTAGCCCCCTCCCTTATTCCCTCCTAATCCTACCCTCCCTCCCTCATCTCCTCCCATGTCCCCCTCTAAGTCCACTGATAGGGGAGGTCCTCTTCCCCTTCTCTCTGACCCTAGCCTATCAAGTGTCATCAGGATTGGCTGCATTGTTTTCCTCTGTGGCCTGGTAAGGCTGATCCCCTATCAGGGGGAGGTGATCAAAGATTCAGCCACTGAGTTCATGTCTCAATAAACTGAGCAAGGAGGAAGACCCTGGGTAAGATGATCAGTTTTCTTTGGTCTTCTGAGATTTGCTTTGTGACTGTGCATGTTGTCAATTTTAGAGAATGTTCTGTGAGGTGCTGAGAAGAAGGTATATATTTGTGTTTGTGTAAAATGTTCTGTATGTATCTGTTACAATCATTTTTTTCATAATGTTTATTAGTTCCATTATCTTTCTTCAGATTTTGTCTGGGTGAACAGTCCATTGGTGAGAGTGAGATATTGAAGTCTTCTACTCTTAATGTGTGTTGTTCAATGTATGATTTATGTTTTAGTAAATGTTTCTTTTACAAATGTGGATATTTTTGCATTTTAGGCATACATGTTAAGAATTGAAATGTCATTTTGGTGGACTTTTTCTTTGAAAAGGATGAAGTGTCCTTCTCCATCTCTTTTAATTTTGGTTTGAAGTATATTAGATATTAGAATAGGTACATCATCTTGCTTCTTGGGTGCTTAGAAAAAGCTTTTTCCCACATTTTACTCTGCCATAATGTTTATCTGTGTTAAGATGTCTTTCTTGTATGCAGCGAAAGGATGGATCCTATTTTTTTCTACTCTATTCTGTTAGCCTGTGTCTTTTTATTGGAGAATTGAGTCCATTGATACTGAGAAATATTAATGACAAATAATTGTTAATTTCTACTATTTTGGTGGTTGTGGTGGTGATGGTGGTAGTTGGTAGTGTGTGTGTGTGTATGTGTGTCTGTGTGTGTGTATTTCCCGTCTTTAGGTTTTGCTGTATAAAATTATTTATGGCTTGTGTTTTTGTGGGTGTAGTTAATATCCTTAGATTGGAGTTTTCCTTCTAGTACCTTTTGTAGGGCTTGATTAATGGATAGATATTGTTTAAAATTAACTCCGTCATGAAATATCTTTTTTTTAAAGTACATATCTATGGTGATTAAAATTTTTGATGTGTATAGTAGTCTGAGATGGTATTTATGGTCTCTGCAAGACATCTGTCTTGTCCCTTCTGGATTTTAGAGTCTTCATTGACAAGTAAGGTATAATTATAATAGGTCTGCCTTTATTTGTTACTTGCCCCTTCCCTCTTATAGCTTTTAGTATTCTTTCTTTGTTCTGAATGTTTAGTGTTTTGATTATTATGTGTTTAAGGGACTCTGTTTTCTGCTCCAATTTATTTGGTGTTCTGTAAATGTGTTGTACCTTTATAGGCATGCCCTTCTTTAGGTTATGAAAATTTTGTTTTATGATTTTGTTAAATACGTACATTTTGGGGTTTTTTTGAGCTGTGATTTTTTTTCCTTTTATTTCTATTATTCTTAGCTATTGTCTTTTCATAATGTCTGAGATTTCCTGAATGTTTTGGTGTTAGGAATTTTTTAGATTTAACATTTTCTTTGACAAATAAATCCATTTCTTCTATCGTATTTTCACCACCCGAAATTGTCTTCCATGTTTTATATTCTGTTAGGGATGCTTGCATCTATAGTTCCTGCTCACTTATGCATATTTTCCATTTCCAGAATTCTCCCAGTTTGTGTTTTCTTTATTAACCCTATTACTATTTTCAGGTCTTAAAGAGTTTCCTTCACCTGATTGTTTATTTTTTCTTCCTATTCTTGTCATTCTGTAAGGGATTCATTGATTTCTTCCATTTGTTTTTGTATGCCTTCTCAATTTCTTTAAGAGATTTTTTTCATTTCATCTTTAAGGACATCTATCATCTTCATAAAGTTAGTTTAAGTCCATTTATTTTTGTACTGTGGCTATGTTGGAATATTCAGTTCTTGCTACCATAGCATAGGTAGGATTTGTTGGTGTCACGTTGACCTGGCTGTTGTTGATTATGTTTTTTTATTATTCATTCATTCATTTTTAATTTATTTATTGTTTATTAAGTACAGTTTATTCACTTTGTATCCGAGCTGTAGCCCCCTCCCTAGCCCCCTCCCAATCTCACCCTCCCTCATTCCTCCCATGCCCCTCTCCAAACCAAGTGATAGGAGGAGTCCTCCTCCCCTTCCCTCTGATCCTAGTCTATCAGCTCTCATCAGGACTGACTGCATTGTCTTCTTCTGTGGCCTGGTAAGGCTGCTCTTCACTCAGAGGGAGGTGATCAAAGATCCAGCCACTGAGTTCATGTCAGAGACAGTCCCTGTTCCCATTACTAGGGAACCCACTTGGACACTGAACTGCCATGGGCTACCTCTGTGCAGGGGTTTTAGGTTATCTCCATGCATGGTCCTTGGTTGGAGTATCAGTCTCAGAAAAGACCCCTGTGCTCAGAATATATATATATATATATATATATATATATGAGTCTCAGCCTCTGCTTTGATACCCTGCAGGGTGGAGTCCTTTCAGAGCCCCTTTTTGGTAGGCTCCTGTCTTGTTCTCTGTTTTCTTCCTCTTCTGATGTCCATCCCATTTGCCTTTCTGAATGAGACTTGATTATCTTACCCAGGGTCCTCATTCTTTCTAGCTTCTTTAGGTGTGCAGATTTTAGTATATTTATCCTATATTATATGTTTAATATCCACTTATAAGTGAGTATATACCTTGTGTATCTTTCTGCTTCTGGGATACCTCACTCAGGATGATCCTTACTAGTTCCTACCATTTGCCTGCAAATTTCATGATTCCCTTGTTTTTGATTGCTGAATAGTATTCCATTGTGTAAATGTACCACAATTTCTGTCTCCATTCCTCAACTGAGAGACATCTGGGTTGTATCCAGCTTTTGGCATTTACAAATAAAGCTTCTATGAACATGGTTGAGCAAATACCCTTGTTATATACTTGGGCATCTTTTGGATATATGCCTAGGAGGGGTGTAGACGGATCTAGAGGTAGCACTATTCCTAATTGTCTGAGAAAGCGCCAGATTGATTTCCAAATGATTGTACAAGTTTACATCTCCACTAATTATGTTCTTAAACTGGCATTTAGGCATCAGGCTTTGGATAACTACAGGTCTACTTGTTGATATCTGAGTGTCTCTCTGCTAAGTGAGTACTTTGTTCTTTGTTTTGTGTTTCTTCTTTGGTCTTCTGATCATTATGGACAGGATCTCTGACAGCCAGCATGACCTTTGATCCAGTAGTGAGTCTCTGTCCAAGTAGGGGACTGGACTTCCAGTGGCTAGCTTGACCTTTGGTTCAGTAGGAGGTCTCTGAGTAAGGGAGGGGGAGAAGAAGAGGAAGAGAGGAGTGAGGATTGGCTGCACTGAGTGAGTGGAGGTGGCAGCTGATGTGCTCTCTGATCCAGCAGGGAGTTTGTCTATGTATTTTTCTGGCTGTGGGCCTGTGCCTCCTCCTCAGCCTCTAGTGTCCTGCACCTGTGTGGCTGAAGTCCACAAAAGTTGGGGATAAGGATCATTAGTAAGGTGGTTGGTGGAGACAAGGGGGTGTAGTGGGGTAGGTTTGGGGAGTTGAATCTAGGGATGGGGCCAGTTTCACAGGCAAGAAGTTCGCTCACCTGTCCTTCTGACTGGTGTAATGTGCAGCTGAGCAGTAGAGGTTGCCAGGGGCCTGTTCTTCTGACCAGTATGTCCTGGAGAGAATTGTACATCTACTGACTATTCTAATTTCATGAAGAAATGATAACCATAGTTCCTTTATCAGATTTATGTGTTCAATTAGATGTCTCAACTGTTGCCTTCTGCCAGGAGGCAGTAGATTGTTTAATGTACCTACTATATCTTCATCCTGAGTCATTTCTGAGCCTGTCAAAGCTGACACTTTGTATTGCTTCTTCAGAGAGTTACAATACACACAGAGATTTTCATTTCAGATCCTGGAATCAGAGAGTAGAGTTCTCTTGCGAGAATGTAAATTGTCTTTTGTGAGATCACCACCAAACTGGAGAAGGAGTAGAGTGAAAACAAATAGAAACATCAAAATATTTCCTTCTACTTTTTGTCCTTTCCTTAATTCAATATTCTTTTGGTCATTGACCATGTTTGAATGTTTTTGAACATTCTCACAACTTTATTTATTTATTTTATTTAACATATCCTCAGGTTTTGTGTGACAGGTCTGCCATTTAATATACTTTTCCCAAATACATTAACTTTTTGGACCTATGGGCAGTGAGGTGCTATAATATTTAAAGGCAAGTAAAGACACTATACTTGCTTAGTGGCACCATGCAGGGCTCATCAACGAGGCCTTGTAGAGCAGGATGTGTTTCTCATTGGAAACACCTAACTGTGAAAGACTACAAAAATGAGGTATATTTCTACTAAGGTGGCAGACACTGGCTCACCTCCCATGTACAAGATTCTACAATGCTGATGTCTGAGGAGTAGTCAGGTAGGGGTCAAATTGACTGGATGAATAATTAAATACACTTATACTTCCACTTACACCTTTAAGTGTGACCTTCTGAAATAAGTGTTCCCCCCCACCAAAAAAAAAATCAGAGAAAGCACATATGCAAGAAAAACACAGGTTTCAGAGTCCCTAAGGAGACACTGATGTCAGATAATGGCTTCAACAGTAAGTGAGACCTTTTGGCCACCACTCCCCAACACCTCCCATGAATGCAGAGCAGAAGCAAAGGATTTAAAAGATTGTTCTCAGTACCTGAGTCCGTGCTGACTCACAGCTGAAATAGAGCGGGGGCAGAAAACACTTTCTACCAGGCAAGTGATTAAAGATCTTATTTAATTATGGATGGACTTTTCAATACTGTGCATTTTGGAAAGTTTATTCAAAAACCAAAAAGAAACTTAGCTAGATTTTTTTTAATGGAGGCCAGGCTAAAAAACAAAAACAAAAACACAGAACCCAAATTCAATGAAAATTTTAGCATCACACACAAATACATCTACGTAGGATAAAAACGTGTTCTTATGGTCCTGATTCTCTGCCATGCAGTGACAGATAAGAAGGTGGAGAATTCCCACAGTATATGCAACCCCTTTTCCAGAATGCGCCCGTCACTGGCAGAACTATAGAAGGCCCAGTGCTGGAGCCTGGGAAGGGGCATGCCCTGAGTGAGGCCTACATGGGAAACCGTATGCTTCTCTCATGTTTCTTTCAATTTAGTTCCAAGGGCTATGTCATGCTCTGTATGTGAGATATCCACTCCAATATAGGAGAAGAAAGCCCAAAGTTCATGGAAATGCAGTTAACATTGCTTCCACTCTTGTCTACATGTCTCAGATTCCACACTGGGCCATGAAATGCACAGTAATGTCCCTTGCTTTTCTTCCCAATCTGAGCCTTGGTAGGTGCAGTTTTTCCTACACATTTTGATTCATGTCTTTCTGGTAAAGAAAAAAAATGAGATAATTGATCTTACTGGCTGATACAGAAAATGTCCTATAAGCTTATTCTAAAGCAGAAGAGGAAGATTGAGGGATAAATGTGGCATAAGCTTTTTCCCTGTGGTTTTCATTTCCATAAACCTTAGATCATAAGAATGCATGAGATATTTACATAAATCTTTCCACAATTCCTGTGGCCTTTGGAAGCATAGCATTCGCATGACTTCACTGCTGTGGCTGGTGTACTCATTTTTAACAGCTTTGCTTGTATCAGAGAGGAGCCCTCTCCCAGGCCTGTGTTCATGTGCATGGGAGGATTTGGAAGACTTGTGACTGATTCTCCACCTTCATTTGCCTTTTCTGTAGCAAACTGAACTTTTTTTCTTACATCATAATGGGGTCAGATCATCACTGTATCCACTCTAATTAGTAGGTCACTGATTAGAGTATGATGCAGAGAACACTAACCAACAGAACCAAGGTTTCTTGGCCTTTGCCATGAGGACACCCAAGGGTCATCTGGCCCAGATGAGATGCTTGTGGGTCAGTTAACATGGCCTAAATAAGACCAAGTTTCTTCAGTAAGTCATATTTTTGCAGCTGTCACAATTTCTCCATTGGCTGGAAGAGTGGGGCATCCAGAGATGTCCCCAGAGGAGTGAGACCATATCACCAGGTCCACATGAGCGTGGGTGTGCCTGTATGTACCTATATGGAAAAGTGGAGTATTGTCTCTGTACTCCTGCACAAAGAAGGAATTGTAGTATTCATTGTGGGCTCCACGCCATCTGGCATTCTACTGAAACACAAATGAGTCACTAATTGTCGGATCACACTTGGGCCTCTTTCTCACATTCTCATTTTGCTTCCTATTTTTGTGATTTTTAGATTATTGTCCAGTCATTAGACTGATGTTATAATCATGACTGTGAATGACAGTGAGGCAAGGGGTAAGTATACAGACCTTATGTGGCAGTACAAACCTTGCCTGTTCTTATCCGTAAGAGGCAGAAGAAACACTAAACATATGCAAGTAGCTCTGCATTTAAATCCTTTCTTCACTGTTTTCGGGGGGGGGAGGGGTTAGATGTTTTGTTCAAGACCTCCAGCCTGTCCATGCATCAGTTGTTGTATTTGGAAAGGAGAATTTTGTCAACACTCTTCAAGAAGTCTGTGTGGGTGAAATGTATTCTGAAGCAATGTGTGAAGGACATGGGTACATCTCAAGGTTCTGGTGGAATCTGAGAAAAGCACTCCCCTAATGCAGGTAAATCTTGATACCCTTAAAGCCTGAAATGGGCAAACTACAAAACATGCACTGGGTGACATGTGCATGCACAACAGCCAGGCCAGCTGGGAGAGCTGAGTGGAAGAGGCTTCCCAGCCAGGGGAAACATGAGAATGTTTAATTCTCATTAGGGAAGATGAAAGGAACTACCAGCATGTCTGAGGACTCCACACAGCTTTATAGGCTTTCAATTTTTGCAGGAGCTGGGCATAAAAGCTCTGAGCACGATCCCATAAGCTCCAGCATGCTTCATGTCAATGAAAGAGAGTCTCTTCTGCTCCCAGGAGAGTGCAGGAAGCGCACCCGAATGCATTGTGACCACATTTTCAGAGTCTTTAGATTACATCCAAGGGGGAAAGTTAGTTCAGTTTTATGCAGTTCTAACAAGAGACCTCAAAGCTTCTACTACATAGAAATAATCTAGAAGAAAAGCTTTTAATTCTGTTTGTCACTTAAGTTTTGAATAGTAGTCCCCTGGAGGGCTCTACCTTAGGTCAAGGCTGCATGTGACCACCCTGACAAGGCCAGAGGCTGCCATGTACTGAGGCCTGGATCTGAGCCCCCTGAGGTGACAGTGTTTCCCTGTGTGGAGCCACAGTTTTCTCTCCTTCCGTGTCCACCACAACAGGCATTTGCCAGAATTTTTATTTCAATTTGAAGATTAAGGATAGATGTGTTTAACAGATTCAATGTATTTATACATTTTCAGAATGCTATACAGTGGTTCTTAACTTAGGCAGGGAGCAACTAGGAGGAAAAATACCAAAAATGCCATTTTATTCTGAAACCTCAAAGCATTTTAAATACCTTGATGGGATCATAGAACCTAATACAGAGCTGTACTAGAGACCCTTGTCTGTGTGACCCAACTCAGTATTTAGGAATGTGCTTTTTCCTGTTAAATAGACAGATTTGTAGATATGTATATAATATAAACATTAAATGTAATATTACAACCAGATTAGAAAGCTCTTCCCAGGAACTATGGTTCTAACCGTGTTTGGAGTTTAAGCTAGGAACTTATTAAAACAATATCATTTCATACCTCAAATAACCTAAAACAGTGCAGAAATCCTCTGGAAGTTTCTTTTTAATAGAAATTTGGGCATTCTCTCTGCTTATCCAAGACAGCAGCTGAGTACCAACTATTAGTATGATTATGGACTTGAATTCCTATCTAATGACAGCTTTCACCATAATTACTGGCCTCAACTGGACTCTGGCATTTGAATTTAAACAAATTGGAAGAAACTTTCATTCAAACCAAAAAAGTACAAGTTAATACCCAGAAAAACATAAAACTCCAAGGGGGAAAATGTGCAGTCATCGGAGACTCCACTGGCTCTCACCACTGATGGCTGCACTGTGAGCTTCCTGTCTATAAATCTAGCTGGCTGTGTGGTCACATGATATTTCCTCCACTATAAACTCCTTCTGTTTGTGTTCAGATAAGCACAATAACACGCTATTGATGGATCAAGGCAGAATGGCAACACTTTGGCCTCTGAGACAGTGTCTAAAACACCTTGTATTTTCTTTATGGCCAATGTGGCCTTACCTAAGTCAGCTAAGTTCAGTGTGTGCCATGTATTTCCGTGTACCTGCCTCAGCAGTACTGAATGGGGTGACTCTGAAACAAGAACATGTCTCTGAGTCAGGGGCTATATTGCTTTGGGTCTGGATGTCGTAGAATGTCATCTACGGCAGTTTGTGGCCTTAGAGCTACAAGATATCAGAAGAGAGAGGGGAAAGGATAAGTGTTGCAATAGTCCTATCTAGGGAACATCCTTCATGAGGTAACCTCACCCCCAGGCCTAGTCAAAAGGTTCCACCGTCTTTGAACAATGCCTCAGGCTGAGGACCAGGCCTTTAGCATAAGTCTTTGGGAGACAATTAAGACCCAAATCAAAACATACCCTTATGAGGTGCAAATGTTTTTCTTTATTCTATTCTTGACCACTAGTTAAAGGTTATTTCCTTTCCTTCAATTTGTCTGTAAGCACAGCATTGTCTGAACATTTATGGTCTCACAGAACCACCTGGAACTGGAGGCACAGGATTGCAAGGTAGAAAGAAGCAGCTGAATAGACCATTCTGCATCTTAGAACAAGCTCTCCATTGGGATGTCCCCTTACAGGGAATCACTTCAACCATTTGCCATGAAATGACATGCTAAACCAGACCCTCCAAATGGCCTATTCATTCATAGTGACAGAGGTTGGAATATCAGGTTGCTGTTATTTAGATCTGGCATCCATATAGTAAGAGCCACACAAAGTCTGGGCTATCTGTGCCATACTGTCCTCTCTCCTTACTGTCATTCTCTACACTACAAATTCTACCAATCAACAAAATTCTACACAAGCCAATGAAAAGCAATTAAACTTTACTGGAAAGATGTGGAGCATCTTGTCTATGGAGAGCATGAAGCACAAGGCTCAGTGTTTCTTCATGTACAAAACTGAGTTACTAACAATTTCCTAAGCTAGAGCATAAATGTTTTTCCTGGGATGCACACCATCATCGCCTATAGTCATACACACAAGTTCTTTTCTTATAATTGCACACATGCTGTTTTTAATGACAATCTTTGGGCTTGTAGAATGCATCAGATCACCTGTGTCTACAATTTGGCATCTTCAGATTTAACCAACCAATCTAAAATATTCAAAAAGAAACTGTACTGAACATGTATAGACTTTTTTGCCTTGCCATTGTCATCTAAACAATATTGTATAATAACTGTTCACTTAGCATTAATATTCTCTTAAATGTTATAATTAAATTAGAGATAATTTGAAGTACACTTGAGAATGTGTATAGATTGTATGAAAACTCTATACCATTTTATATAAATGTAGTGAATTTGGGACCCAAAGAGATATTTAAGCCAATCCTTCATGTGGCATTCATGAGCCTAAATCCTCCAGGTCAACTATGACATCTTTTTTTCTCTTTTCTTTTATTTTTATTAATTACAGTTTATCCACTTTGTATACCAGCTGTAGTCCCTTCCCCATCCCAATTCCACCTTCCCTCCCTCTTATTCTCTATGCCCCTCTCCCAGTCCAATGATATGGAGGTTCTCCTCCCTTTCAATCTGACCTAGTCTATTAGGTCTCATCAAGACTGGGTTCTTTGTGTTCCTCTGAGACTTGGTAAGGCTGTTCTCCCCTCAGCTGGGGTGATCAAAGAACCAACCCATGAATTCATGTCAGAGATAGTCCCTATTCCTATTATTGGGGAATCCTCTTGGGCAGTGAGCTGCTAGGGGCTACTTCTGTGCAGGGGTTCTAAGTAATCCCCATGAATGGTCCTTGTTTGGAGTATCAGTCTCAGAGAAGACCACTAGGCCCAGATTTTTTGGTTCTGTTGCTCTCCTTGTGGAGCTCCTATTCCCTCCAGGTCTTCCTATCTTCCCCTTCTTTCATAAGATTCCCGGTACTCTGTCCAAAGTTTGGCTATGAATCTCAGCATATGTTTTCATACCCTGCTTGGTAGACCTTTCAGAAGCCCTCTATGATAGGATCCTGTCCTGTTTCCTGTTTTCTCCCTCTTCTGATGTCTGTCTCGTTTGCCTTTCTGAATGAAGATTGAACATCTTACCTGGGGTCCTCCTTCATGATTAGCTTCCTTAGGCGTACAGATTTTAGTATGATTAGCCTATATTATATGTCTAATATCCACTTATAAATGAGTGTATACCATGTGTATCTTTCTGCTTCTGGGATACCTCACTGAGGATGATCTTTTCTAGATCCCACGATTTGCCTGCAAATTTCATGATTTCTTTGTTTTTAATTGCTGACTAGTATTCTATTTGGTAAACGTACCACAATTTCTATATCCATTCCTCAACTGAGGGACATCTGGGTGTTTCCAGCTTCTGGCTATTACAAATAAAGCAAAACTAAAATCCAAGTGGATCAAAGACCTCAATGGACACACCAAACCTGTTAGAAGAAAGAGTGAGGAAGAGCTTTGAACTCATTGGCACAGGAGACAACTTTCTGAACAGAACACCAACAGCACAGGCTCTAAGATCAACAAGACCTCATGAAGCTAAAAAGCTTCTGTAAAGCAAAGGACACTGTCATCAGAACAAAATGACAGACTACAAATTGGGAAAGGATCTTCACCAACCCTACATCTGATAGAGGGCTAATATCCAGAATATATAAAGAAGTTAAGAAGTGACAAATCAAGTAACCCAATTAAAAATGGGGTACAGAGTAAACAGAGAATTCTCAATAGAGAAATATTGAACGGCAGGGAAACACTTAAAGAAATGCTCAACTTCCTTAGTCAACAAAGAAATGGAAATCAGAACGACCCTGAGATTTCACCTTATACCCATCAGAATGGCTATAATCAAAAGCTCAAATGACAGCACATGCTGGAGAGGATGTGGAAAAAAAGGAACCTTCCTCCACTGCTGGTGGGAATGTAAACTTGTACACCACTTTGGAAATCAATCTGGCTCTTCCTCAATTATGAATAGTGCTCCTTCAAGACCTAGCTATAGCACTCCTGGGCATATATCAAAAAGATGCTCAAGTATACAACAAGGATATATTTTTATAAAAATAAAAATATTTTTATTTTTTAAACTAAAATAATTACATCATCTTCCTGTTTTCCTCCCTCCTCTATCCCTTTCCTCTACTCCCTTCCATGTCCTCCCTCCTTTCTCTCCCTCTAAAATCCAAGGTCTATTGTTATTGTTACACACATATACAAATGTGTTGTTATATAAACACAACCTGCTCAGTCTCTTTAGTGTTACCTTATGTATGTGATTTAAAGGTTGACAGCTTAGTATTGGATAAACAGTAAGGGGCCTCACCCTTGGGAAATATTTCTCCTAATTTCCCTAATTGCATACAGTTCTTTGGTTATGGATGGAGCACTGTAAAATTTACCTTTTCCATGAGGGCATGTATATTGGTGTTCTACTCCTTTAGGTCTTGATTAGGCAGCCATACTATTTAGGTATCATGGGTAAAGATTCTCTGTCTTTTCTAGGAAACACAATCTCATAGTAAACTTTCTAGGTTCTCTGATTCTTGCAACCTTTTTGTCCCTTCTTCCAATGTATTTCCTGAGCCTTAGTTGTGAGAATTCTGTTTTAGATATATCAATTGATACATCTAGGTACACCCTAATCAGCTGTTCTCTGCATTTTGTGCAATTGTGGCTTTCTGTAATGGGCTCCATCTGTTTCAATGGGAAGTTTCTTTAATGAGGAGTGAGAGTAACATTTATCTGTTGATATCAAAATGAGTATAATACAGTATTATGATGAGGTAATAAAGTTGTAGTAGCAATTTCTCTTCTAGGATCCTTGATGTCATTAGCTCTGGGTAGTTGACTAAGTTTACAATGCTAAGAATGGATAGCCTCTGCTGAGCAGATCTTAAGTACAATTATACAGCTGTTGATTACCACCAAGATATGAGTACCTTTATTATGCCTTTATGACCATCTTGTCATGTTGGTTGCTGATGTGGTTCATAGCGGCTACAGCTAGGTAGGACCATTGGTAGCTTCCCTCCCTTTGGGAGCATGCATTACCTCCTAGTACAATGAAAGCTAATCTTCAAGAAAGAGAGTTTCAGCTCAGATCCTTCATGTTCTGTGTCTGAAGAAGCATGCTATCTGTATTTCTTTTGTCAGTGAAGATTCTAGAATTTTATCTATAGCTACTCAAATTCATATATATATATATCACTGTCTGAGGGCAGGCCTTCCTTTTAGAAATAAGAAAATTGCGTTTCTTCACTGTTTATACCTGCCACAGATGGGCTTCCAGATGATACTTCTTTCATGTGTCCTTTCAACTAGCCATCACCACACGAATATATACTGTTTGCCTAAACTGGATGCTATACAGTGAAGTCACCATGAAGCATAAGAAAATAATGAATGGATGCTCTTGAAAAAGCTATGGCATAATAGGAAGCATGCAGCTTTAACATTAAACAATTCCTGTGGTGTCATGGAAAAAGTCCAAAGCAAACACTAGGAGAATTTGAAAAGAGATAAAATTTTCAGGTGGAAGAAATATGAATAAAACCTGCTTAAACAGCCTGGAATCTAATGAGTTTAGATGAGAAAGAGATTTAAAATTGATAGTGAAGATAACTGGGGGACACTGCAGACAAAGATAAAAGGGAGATTAAGAAACAGATTAGCAGGGAATGTGGGGAACGTGCCTAATGAGACATTTAATGCAATTGCTGCAGTGTGGACAAGAAGCAGATTAATGAAAAATGTGTTAGGAAGCCAAGCTTGTTCCAGGTGACCAAGAACTTTGGACATTTAGTTAAAAGAAAGAAGGTACGTGGGGGAGAGGAGACAGGTTAGTTCTGCACTGCACATGACCAGCGATTACCATAATAAATGCTCATTCTTTCAGTGCAGCTCTCTTCTGTGTAGGTGGTAAGATCCGTGTTTCACTCCTCGTCACCTCGTGTCTGACACACAAGGCAGCACTCATAATACCTGAATGAGTGATTGAAGTGACTTGACCTACACTTTTGCAGCAGGTGAATGGGTCAAAGTTGCAAGGGGAGGAATGCAGTAAGAACATAGCAGTCATTAGGAATTCACAGCCTTCACTTCACTGAACATTGTGAGTGAGAGTGAAAAAGGATAAAAATGACTAGAAAGGAATGGCAGAGGAATGACCTTGATGAAATGCAAGACATCAAACACAGGAAAAGTAGCTCTTGTTACAGTTATTTTTGTTTCCAGGAGCCAAGAAGCATAGATGTGCCTGGCTTCACTGACACCTTCACAGCAGGCTCTAACTCCACATTGGCATGGATTGTTATTGTTTTGTGTTTCACTCCTATATCCCCTATATCAAGAACATAGACTACAAGCTCTCAGCATTTGAACAAATGAGTAAACGTTTAATTTATGATGATGGTCCTACAACCATTTATAAATGTCTGATTTCATTAGAAATTTAGCCCCAGAGTTTAACACTTAAAATGAAGAATTTAGAGTCACTTATAAGTCACTTATAAGTGACTGTAAAGATAACTGTTACAGATGAAAACCTGTACCTATCCATATCCAAAAGATAAAAATAGTAAAGTCACAGTGGGATTGCAGTTACAAACTCAGAGTTCTCAGGCCGGCACTGTTCAGTATGTTCAGAGAACATAGCGGCAATCTAAAGAAGGGCTTGGCATTGACTTGGACAATGAAGACCATGTCAATACCCCTAGTCAGATATCACAACTCATGAGTATGGGTTTGAGTGGACAATTAACCTTTCATACAGAAATACACACTTTCAGAATTTGAGATCAGCCAAGGCACATTGAATTAAAATAAGAATTAGTATTTCTTCTCAAAATGTGAGCTGACTGGTAGGACATTCCTCTTGGATTCATAAGTGGTCCAAGCAAGGATGAGGCCTTTAAAAAGTAGGCTCTGTGTGCATGGAGACCCTGCATTGACTGCACCACCTGTGTCCTCCTTAGAGCTTCCATCATCAATGACGCCTCAATGAGATCTGAAGTGGTCAGCCTCCAGTCATGCAGGATCAAAAGAAGACTCCAAGACATACAGCAATTTGGGTTGATCAAGAACCATTAGTGGTCTAAAGCACTGTGAGCTAATGCAACAGCACATTGGAAACCCAGGCTTCCCTGAAACGTTCAGGTTGATTGCAGTCCTGCAGGCCATGAAGTCCTGGCACTGATATCCCCCTGAGCTTATGAGGAAACCCTGCTTGTCTCCCCATGAGCAGCCACTGGGTTGCAAGCAAAAGCACTGTCAACAAGCTGAGCACAAATCCTGTGAAAGGAAACAAGAGCCTGGATGTGGAAGAACCCCACGAAGCACAAAGGCCTTCCTCCTCCAGGCAGAATAAAGAGAAGACCCTGGGCTGACTCCATCCAAAGCCAAAGGTACCTTCATGCTGTCTGGGGCAACATCAGTCCAAAGAATTCTGTGACAAAGATGGAGGAAATTAGACCTGGGGGTTGGGTAAAATGCTAAAGTAGCAAGTTGTTCTCAGGGAAAGACATGTCACTCTATTTCCTAGATGGGCAATTTAGAGAAGATGATATTTCTGTTTAGAATTCAAACTCAGTACCAAAGCTATTTACTTGTTTCTATCAGTTTGCCAGTGAGGAAAGAGTAAATCAAATTGGGATAGATGCCACACTGGATGACTGATTTTGACTATCAATTTGATTAAATTAAAATGTACCTGGGGCATCATTGAGTCATTAAAAAATGCAGGCGAATTAGTTGAAAGTGATAAGAATTTTTCTTTTATCTGACATTTTACTAGCATTTGTGTGTGTGTGTGTGTGTGTGTGTGTGTGTGAATTTTTGTAGAGGTCCCCAAAGTCAGCCTGCCACACTGTTGGTGTAGAAGTGTTGGAAGCTCGGCCCAAGATTCCTGGTCCCCAGGGGCACACTCACCCTGCTCACAGGAAAACGCAATGGCTCCATAAATCTCCATTAGGGCACTAGCGAAGACAGCTGACAGAAATAGCTCCTTGCTTGCTAATGTAAGAAAGATGGAAGATGACAAAAGCATTGTGGCTTGTAGAGAGGGGGCGTCTGGTGGAAGATGGAGGGCACCAAAGTAGGGTCTGTGCCAGGAGAGACAGAGAAGGCAAGCTGGAAGAGAGCCTGGGAGTCACTTTGAAAGGATCTCGTAAAAGAGCCATTTGTTGGGACCCAGGAGGAAGTGAAGGCAGCTTTGGCACATGTGGCTGCTGTGCTAAATTAACTGTTAACACAAATAATCAAAAGTGCAAGACCCGTCCAGCGGCTGGCGCCAGCAAGGGAGGGGGCGGTGGCAGGTGGAGGCTGACTGAGCAGGCCTGGGAGTTATCCACTGAGCCCCTGTGGGGCCCTTGGGGTGTGAGGTGGTGGTAGTGAAGGGGCATGCTCTTATACCTGTATCTAAAGCAAAGAAGGGCAGAGGTGAGACTTAAACCTGTGACCCAAGGCTGGGGAAGTCTGGTTACTGGGAAAGAGGATGGGGCAGATTAAGAATCCAAAACAGAAGCTTGGAGTGCTGTGGTGATCCAGTACACTGAGGATGAGGTGTGTGCTCTCTGAAGCCCTATCAGCCACAGGGCTACAAAGGGAGAGGAGCCTTACATCAGTGAGGGCTATGGAATAACTGAGGACACAAAAATATGTCAGAGTTAGAAGTTGAAAGCCATGGCAGTGCCAAGCAGCCAGGTCCCAGGTGTATGTAACAGGTTATCAGCTGTGCTGGGGATACTTCCCTGGGAACCTCCTCACAAAGAAAAGCTTTAGGAACAGTGTTTCCTATGTTAATGCACCTTGTTTCCACCAACTAAAAAGCTGAGATACTTTTGGTTACTTTCCTTCAGACTTACTCTGAGGGTTATGTTCCCTTTGCAGAGAGAATTTGAACTGTTTCTCTTAGGCTAGCCTGGAAAGTCCTGACACTCTGAGTGTGAGGGTGTTCAGATATCTGACAAAGCTCGATGAACATTAGCCTATACCATGTGGCCTCTCATCTCCACAAAGCAAGATGGAAGACAGTTCTTTTCTAACAAGCTGGAAGAGCATTTGTTCAAGGGTGCCTCTCCTTTTATCTTGAAATTAGAGAGCATTTCCTAGAGAAAACCACCTGTGGTGGTCTGAAAATGAGTGCCACCTATAAGCTCATATACTTGAGAACTTAGCCACCAGGGTGTGAAACTATTTGAAAATATGATAAGGATTAGTAGGTGTGGCCTTGTTAGAGGAATATCCCACTAAGGCTGGGTTTGGGGATTTCAAAAGCCCAGTGATTCTCTTTCTGCTACCTGTAGAACAGGATGTAGACCTCTTAGCTCCATCTTCAGCACCATGTTTGTATGTGTGCTAACATGTTCCCCACCATGCTGATAATGGACTAACATCTGAAGTGATGTTAGTCCAGTTAAATGATTTCTTTTATAAGAGTTGCCTTAGTCATGGCATCTCTTCACAGCAACATAACACTGATTAAGACACTGCCTTATGAGAAGATTCCTAAACACTGTGGACCCATCCAGATGAGCTTCACTGAACCAAACAAAGGGAGATCAGAAATAGCCTAACAAATAAATTGCAAAGGAAAGCAGTGAGTGACAAGCCAGCAGCACACAGGAACATCCAGTCCTGTGAGAGTACCACACAACCCTGAGCAAGGAAGCACAACTTCAACCCCAAATCTAACCCTGTCAAATCAAACTGAGAAGTTGTAGTTTGTTTGCTGTGTTTGTTTGTTTTTTTAAAGAAGTTGACTTAAATTTAACTTTAGAACATTTAGGTTCAGCAAATGTATATACAGACACAAGGCAGACAAACATAGATGTCTCCCTTTGGGAAAGACATTTAAATCTCACAGCTCTGAATGGGGAAGCTTCATTATACTACTTCAGTTTCTTTGGGGTTTTCCCTTAAGAAATAGAATTACAAGGCCCATCCTGTACAACTGCCTGGAAGGACCCGAATTAGGCTGTGAGACAGATGTCACTACCAGTCCACTCATACCTGAGTACTCTAGCTGTGAGAGGAGAGTAGGCAGCCCAAGACTGTTAGGGCTGCTTCATGATCCCTGGTAATTTGAATCCAAGGCTAATGTAGAAACTTCCTTCCTTCAACATTCTCAGGGGAAGGCCCAGAAAGAATGTGAAAATGCATCTATTTTCATTCATTTCCCCCAATATTTGTTGAGTACCTACCAAGACCTGAATCAGGAGCCAGAAGCTCAGAAGGAAGAGAAAAAGGGATTTGCAAAGCCTGCTGTAAGGAGTGGAAGAGGAAAAAGAACCACCAAGTGTAATTGTGACTGCTGGGATTCCTGGCTCTGATGGAAACAGACAGAGTCAACTCTATGACTCCTGATGAGAGTGAGCTTCCAGAGACAGCAAAAACTGGGCAGAGAGAGCTGGATGAATGTGGCCATGGCTGTGTCTGTGACTCAGTGAGGATTTATAATTACTGGTGAGTTTCCTTAGACCAACTCCCCAAATACATGTACTCTAAGCCACAGCTCTTCCCTGGGAGTGGTTTCAAGGCAACTCAGGGCAACTGCACTGGCCTAGAGAAGGCAACCTCAGCCCTGTATCCAGAAAGACTCATGGCTGTGCTTGCTCCACACAAACTTCTGCCCACACCCCCAGCTACCTCAACCTTTAAATAGCTCCACAGACCACCCATGGCCATGTTGTAGACCCAAAGTTATTCCTGTGACTCCTACCTGTCCAAGGGCCAATTAACTTCCTAGAATGCTGAGAGTCGTAGTTCTTAGAAAATAACAAAGCCACATGGGGAAGTGTGGTGGCCAAATGGTGCACAGGTGAATCAAAGCTACTCAGCTGAGAATTTCAAAGAGTGGCCCTGAGCAGTCTATCCTGGTCAGTATTTAATTAGAGCTTGTTTCAAATTTGACTCAAAATTGTGGAACTGGTTTTTCTCTTGGTAATCTCAGGATTGACAATGTCATCATTATTCCTTTACCAGAACCTTTATATTTCTGGAGTTGTAAACTCACAAACCCTCTTCACAGTACTCTGGTGACTCCACTGCGTCAGGAGGATTCTGTCTTCACTGAGGTCTTACACGCTACCAGGCAGACTCTCTGAGTAAAGACTACATGCTATGGCTGTCTGGGAGCACTCAGATGGGCAAGACCCAGGACTAGCAATTGTAAGGGTCTTTCTGAGCAGAGCCATAAGACAAGTAGCATTGTCTTAATCAAGATAAATATCAAAAGTAGCTTGTAATGACTACAAAATACCAATGTGTATTTGTAGGCTAGACCCTAGATAAAATGTACCACTTGAATGACTTAGTGTGTGCCTACAATGCAGGAGGCTCTACACTCAGTCCACAATCACACAAAATAAGTAAATAAGTAAGTCAGAGAAATAATATTTGAATTTTAAAATGTTAATGATTAATATTTAGTTGCTTGCAAGTAAGATATATATCTTGCTTATTCTTATTTTCTGTAAACACACCATATCCATCAAGAGTGAGTAATAACTTAGAAAAAATAAACGAAGAAAAAATGAAGTTACAACTCTGTCTGTAAATAAAATCTCATTTAACTATTGAGTAGTATTATCACTTATTGAAGCAGCCACATAAAAATCTAAACAAAGTTTTCTGTACCTGGTGCATAAAAGGCAAAGTATAGTCAGAAAAAGCATGGTACCTTACAGAAAACCCTCAAGCTGGCCACAGTCACTATTCCCACAGGACAAACTTTACCAGCACACACAGCACATTTCCCCTTCAAACTATTTCTGCTCCAGTGAAAAGTTTATGGTCAGCTAAATTTGACACCTCATATGAAATTCCAGAGGCACAAAAACTACAGAAATGTAAGATGAAAGGATTTTTTTCCTTTTAGAGTTATATTCAGGAGGTCATTATGAATATTCTCTAAACAAGAGAAAGAGAAGTGGTAGCTGGTGGAGTAACACATGCGCTTGGAGTGCCTTTCAGTTGTGTTTAAAATGCCAAGGACTGCCCTGTACATGTGCTCTATCACCACGGCTCCCTTAAAGTTATATGATAAAAATGATCCCATTGAATGATTACTGTATATGTGCCTTTTCTTGGGCTATTCTCCTTCTGTTTGTTTGGTTTGTTCTACTTTAACAGCATGGACTGGTGCTTTGTATTTAATTGTTAATTATTTTGCTCCCTGCGGTCTGTTTGCTGTCTTTTATGAGCAGGCTATCCCATACATCAAATGTTGCTGCGTAGCCTTGCCTCTAAATAACCCCTGTTAGACCAATAAATGCCTACACACCTGAGCAGGCCAGAAATGAGGTAGGCACGGCCAAGGTTCTTGGGTGGTAGGACAGAAGGATGACAGAAAGAAGAGAAACAAGTACGAGAAGAGAAGAAGGAAGCAGACCGTCATGGGTTAGTGCGGAGATAACCATGTGGCCAGAAGAAATTTACTCTGAGGCAGTGTTGGAGAGAATCAGCCCAGATGAAAAGCATAAGCAAGTGTTTATGGAATTATGCATGGGAAGCAGCCCAGAGAGGAATGATGAAAGCCAAGGGCATGGGATGTGGGGACGGGAGGTAACAATGAGCTTAGGGTGGTTAATATCTGCCCAGACAAAAGTGAAATAAGGCTGATGTAAAATTCTGTAGGCATCTGTATCTTTTATTGATATGACAGCAGGTTACAGTGGGTTAATAACCGCTGTAATAATAATAGGCTTTTAATAAGAAACATTAATTGCCTTTTAATTTTCTACAAAAAAGAATCCTGTTGCTATTTTTATTTCAAGCACTTGAATTATGTATTTGCAATATTGAAGAAAATACAGAATTTTTGTTTTTAAAGGTTTTATTCAATATAAAAAATGTTTTAAGATGAAAAAATAATATAGCTGAAACTACAGGCATAGCTCAGTGGTAGAACATGTGAGAAGCCCTGAAGTCCCCATCACAGTTTGAAAAATAACATCAAACAATAGCAAATCAGGCACAAGTGATTCCCAAGTTTGTGATGATATATATGTAGGAGAGTTAAATATACTACAAATTCTTACCCTATAGTTTATTTATTTTTTGTTTGTTTGTTTTTAAATTTTTATTTATATAGTGTTCTGCCTGCATGTGTGTCAGCAAGCCAGAAGAGGGCACCAGATTCATAATAGATGGTTGGGAGCCACCATGTGGTTGCTGGGAATTGAACTCAGAAACTTTGGAAAAGCAGCCAGTGCTATTAACCTCTGAGGCATCTCTCCAGCCCACGTTTATAAATTTTTAAAAATTTATTATAATTTATTCACTTTTTATCCAAGATATAGCCCCTTCCATTATCCCCTCCCAATCCCGCCCTCCCTCCCTCTTCTCCTCCCAGACCCCTCCCCTAGTCCACAGAAAGGGGAAGTCCTCCTCCCCTTCCATCTAATGCTAGCTTATCAGATCCCATCAGGACTGTCTGCATTGTCTTCCCCTGTGGCCTGGCAAGGCTGCTCCCCACCCAGGGAGAGGTGATCAAATATCCAGCCACTGAGTTCATGTCAGAGATAACTCCTATTCCCCTTACTACTAGGGAACCCACTTGGACACTGAGTTGCCATGGTCTACATCTATGTTCTAGGTTATTTCCATAAATGGTACTTGGTTGGAGTTTCAGTCTCATTAGGGACCCTCAGGGCCCAGATAATTTGGTTTCGTTGCTCTCCTTGTGGAGTTCCTGTCCCTTCCAAATCTTAGTGAGAGACTTCAACACCCCATCCTCAACAAAGGACGGGTCAGCAAAACAGAAATTAAACAAGGAAACAATGACTCTAACAGAGGTAGTGAATAAAATGGATCTAACAGACATCTACAGAACCTTCCACCCCCAAACAAAAAGAATTTATCTTCTTCTAAGCATCTCATGGAACCTTCTCCAAAATAGACCATATAATCAGGCACAAAGAAAGCCTCAAAAGATATAAGAATATTGAAAAAATCCCTTGTATCTTATCAGACCACCATGGACTAAAGGTGGGCTTCAACAACAACAGAAATAGCAAAAAGCCTACACACACATGGAAACTGAACAACTGGCTACTAAATGACAGCTGGGTCAGAGAAGAAATGAAGAAATTAAAGACTTCCTAGAATTCAATGAAAACGAACATGCTCAAATTTATGGGACACAATAAAAGCAGTACTGAGAGGAAAATTCATAGCACTATGTGTGTTTAAGAAGAAATTCGAAATATCTTATACAAGCAACTTAATGGCTCACCAGAAAGACCTGGGTGGGGGGAAGAAGCAGACACACCCAAGGGGAATAGATGGCTGAAAATAATAAGCTCAGGGCTGGAATCAATAAACTAGAAATAAAGGGAACACCTCAAAGAATCAATGAAACTGGGAGGTGGTTCTTTGAGAAAAATCAACAAGAAAGAAAACCCTTAGCCAGATTAATGAAAAGGCAGAGAGACACTATCCAAATCAACTTAATCAGAAATAAAAAAAGAGGGACAAAAAACTAACATACACTGAAGAGCACGAAACAATCATTAAGTCTTAAAAGCCTATATGCCAAAAAATCTGAAAATCTAAATAAAATGGACAATTTTTTTTATCAATTCCACTTACAAAGTTGAAACAAGACCAGGTAAATAAATTAAATAGTCCTTTACCCCTAAGGAAATAGAAGCTGTCATCAAAAGTCTCTCATCCACAAAAAAACTCAAGGCCACATGGTTTCAGCGCAGATTTTTATCAGACCTTCAAAGAAGAGCTAACACCAACGTTCTTCAAACTATTCCACAAAATAGAAACAGAAGGAACATTAACAAACTCATCTTGTGAAGCCATAGTCATCTTGATACCTAAACCTCAGAAACACCCAACAAAGAAAGATAATTTCAGGCCAATCTTCCTAATGGACACTGAGGCAAAAATAGTCAACAAAATGCTCACAAACAGAATCCAAGAATACATCAAAGATATCATCCATTATGACCAAGTAGGCTTCATCCCAGTCATGCAGGGGTAGGTCAATATATGGAAATCCATCGATGTAATCTACAATATAAACAAACTGAAAGAAAACAATCCAACACCTGTTCCTCTTAAGTCTAGGAGAGATTGGGAATACAAGGCACCTACCTAAACATGGTAAAGGCAATATACAGTGAACCTATAGCCAATATCAAACTAAACAGAGAGAAACATAAATCAACCTCACTGAAATCAGAGACAAGGCAAGGCTGCCCTCTTTCTCCATATCTCTTCAAAATAGTTCTTGAAGTCGTTTCTAAAGCAGTAAGACAATTAAAGGAGATCAAGGGGACTCAAATCAGAAAAGAACAAGGCTAAGTATCACTCTTTGCACATAATATGATAGTATACATGAGCAACATAAAAAATTCTACCCAATCACTCCACAGCTGATAAACACTTTCAGCAAAGTGGCTGGATACAAAATTAACTCAAAAATAAATCAGTAGCCCTCCTATATACCAAAGACAAAAGATCTGAGAATGAAATTAGGGAAACAACACCCTACACAATAGCCACAAAGGACATAAAGTACCCTGGTGTAACTCTAACCAAGCAAGTCAAAGACTTGTATGAAAACAAGCAAGCAAGCAAACAACCAAATAAATAAATAGATAGATAAAAATTCCAGTCTCTGAAGAAAGAAATAGGAGAAGATATCAGAAGATGGAAAGATCGTCCGTGCTCATGGCTTGGTAGGATGAACACAGTAAAAATGGCCATCTTACCAAAAGCAATCTACAGATTCAATGCAATTCCCATCAATATACCAAAATACCTCTTTACTGACCTTGAAAGAAAAATTGTCAACTTCATATGGAACAACAAGAAACCCAAATAGCTAAAACAATCCTCTACAATAAAAGATTTTTTGGAGGTATACTATACAGTATACCTGATCTCAAGCTATACTATACAGTAACAGTAATAAAAAACTTCATGGTACTGGCATAGAAACAGACTGGTGGATCTATGCAATCGAATAGAAGAGCCAGAGATAAACCTACATACTTATGGACACCTGATTTTTGACCAAGATGCCAAAACAATGCAATGGAAAAAAATAGCATCTGATATCTATCTACATGTAGGAAAAATGCAAATAAATCCATATTTATTTTTAGTCTTTTAAATGTGCTGGTTTAATTCAAAGTGATACAGAATTCCAAGTACAACAAAGATGAAACAGCAGGCTCTGGCCTGGGTTTTCTTTACATTCAGAGCTGAGGTAGGAATTTCTGAACACTAGAGACAATGAGCCATTGTATTTGTTTTACTACAAAAGTTTATTACAATGTACAATAGGCTCCAGGATCACACTTCATTCTAGCTGTAGGTGGCACAGATGCTGTGGCAGGGGATGCAGATGTTTAAATAGGACTGGAAGAGGGTCCCCATCGCCTCAAATATGAAGAAGAGCTTACTTTTTGCCAGATTTCTTAATTCCACCGGTGGCCAGGGGCCCCTTCCCTGCAGCCTTGGCTTTTAGCTCCTCGAGTTTCTTCTGCTCCTCTTTCTGTTTCTGCTTGAAGGCCTTATCCTCCTCATCCATCTCCTTGGCCTGCTTCTTGGGCTCTTTCAGGGGCTTCTTTTTGCCACCTTCACGGCCGGACATGGCGCCAACAGCCCCTTCACCAGTCCCCATAAATCCATATTTATCACCCTGCACAAAACTAAGTCCAAGTGGACCAAAGACCTCAACATAAAAACAGATACACTAAACTAGTAAGAAGAAAAAGTGGGGAAGAGCTTTGAACTCACTGGCACAGGAGTCAACTTCCTAAAGAGAACACCAAGACCACAGGCTCTAAGATCAACAATCAATAAATGGGACCTCATGAAACTGAAAAGCTTCTGTAAAGCAAAGGACACTGTCAACAGAATAAAGCAACAGCCTACAGACTGGGAAAGGATCTTCACCAACCCTATATCTGATAGAGGGCTAATATCCAGAATATATAAAGAACCCAAGAAGTTAAACAGTGACAAATCAAGTAATCCAATTAAAAAAATTGGGTACAGAGCTAAACAGAATTCTCAATAAAGGAATATCTAATGGCAGAGAAATGCTCAACATCCTTAGTCATCAGAGAAACACAAATCAAAACGACCCTAAGATTTTACCTTACGCCCATCAGGATGGCTAAGATAAAAAACTCAAGTGATAACACATGCTGGAGAGGATATGGAGAAAGGGGAATCCTCCTCCATTGCTGGTGGAAATGTAAACTTGTACAACCACTTTGGAAATCAATCTGGTGCTTTCTCAGACAATTAAGAATAGTGCTACCTCAAGATCTAGCTATACCACTCCTAGGCATATATCCAAAAGATGCCCACGTATATAACAAGGGTATTTGCCCAACCATGTTCATAGCAGCTTTATTCATAATAGCCAGAATCTGGAAACAACCCAGATGTCCCTCGGTTGAGGAATGGATACAGAAATTGTGGTACATTTACACAATGGACTACTACTCAGCAATTAAAAACCAGGAATTCATGAAATTTGCAGGCAAATGGTAGGATCTAGAAAAGATCATCCTCAGTGAGGTATCCCAGAAGCAGAAAGACACACATGGTATACACTTACTTATAAGTGGATATTAGACATATGATATAGGATAAACATACTAAAATTTGTACACCTAAAGCAGCTAAGCAAGAAGGAGGACCCTGGATAAGATGATCAATCTTCATTCAGAAATGTAAATGGGATAGACAACAGAAGAGGGAGAAAACAGGGAACAGGACAGGAGCCTACCACAGAGGGTCTCTGAAAGACTATACCCAGCAGGGTATCTGGTGAGACTAATAGCCAAACTTTGGGCAGAGTGCAGGGAATCTTTTGAAAAAGGAAGGAGATGAAAGACCTGGAGGGGATAGGAACTCCACAAAGAGAGCAACAGAACCCAAAAATCTGGGCCTAGTGGTCTTTTCTGAGACTGATATTCCAAACAAGGACCATTCATGGAGATAACATAGAATCCCTGCACAGAAGTAGCCATGACAGCTCACTGCCCAAGAGGGTTATCTAGTAAGGGGAACAGGGCCTGACACGGCCTGTCTCTGACATGAACTCAGTGGCTGGCTCTTTGATCACCTCCCCCTGAGTGAAGAGCAGCTTTACCAGGTCACAGAGGAAGACAATGCAGCCAGTCCTGATGAGACCTGATGGGCTAGGAGGAGGACCTCCCCTATCAGTGGACTGAGGGAGGGGCATGGGATGAGAAGAGGAAGGGAGGCTGAGACTGGGAGGGAAAAATGGAAAGGGCTACAGCTAGGAAACCAAGTGAATAAATTGTAATAATAAAAATATAAAAATAAGGCACTTGGTCACCACACTTTTGCAAATGAAACGAAAGTTAGTTTTTATTGTATCCACACTACATATTCTTAATGCCTAATTTTGGTGCAGTTAATGCAGCCACTTTTAGCAGGAAGGTGAGCAAAGTACTACAATGAAGTCTCAAATGTTCTTGGCTACTGCTATAGAAAATGATGGCTTTATCCCTTCCAACATGGAAATCATCCAAGGAGCAGAAAACTAATACTTGAAACTGACATAATTTGTTTCAATGTTGTTTTTTTATGTACACAACTAAGAATCTTAGCCTCAGTTTCTGACTTACACTTCAGCTCTACTACTATGGTTTACACAGCGGCAAGCTCACTCCTCTTCATCCTTAGCAAAGTTAATGGAATATGTAGGTGAATTGTTAGAAGATTGTGCATTTCAGATAGACAAAAAAGATCCTGCCTTTTCTTGGATATCTAGCAAATGTCAAGCACTGGAATATTACTGTTAAAATGTACTTAGTTACTGTTACTCTCAATATGTTTTTTCAGTTTATATTGTGAACACTTTTTCTAATGATCACTTTTCTAGAAATAATCAAGGGTACTGGGATAGAATAAATTATATAATTATCATCTATTGAACTCTAATGTGCTAACTTAGCTCAAGTTGCTCTGAGCTAAAGGACAGTCAGACACACAGCCTGATTGCCTGTGCTAGAAGCAGCCATCTTGAACACTCCATGGATAATTTGACACTGCTTCATAAAAATCTCAACTAACCTGGATACTTAAGACACACATTTGAAATACTTTGTACCACATATTTTGTGACTATTAGCCCTGGGGAACCATTTCACCTTAAACTGGAACACTTTCCCCTACTGAAGCCACTTGTGCTAAAATGCAAGACCATGATTAGTTCAAAGTACAAATCCCAATAACTGCAAGATTTGAAGAGGCAAGGCTGTGACTGGTTGATAAAATCAGCTATGATTGATCCAAACGCGCCTTCTGTGGCTAAATAAGCAGACAGTCATGGCTTCTGGAATCAGCTGGGACACTCTTTCCTGTGCTTATTTTCCTTGGTGTTGTAACATCAGATCCGATAAGGACTTCTCTTCTAAGTTTCGGTAGTGTGGGTTGACCTGGAACACAAAATGTCAGCAGGCAGAAGATTGAAAACTGAGCAAATGTGCTTTTTATGGAAGGCACAAAATATAGAGCTGCTAAAAATAAATAAAATTAAAAATAAAAAATATAGAGAGCTGCTCTCCACTAGGGAACTTTTAGACTTACCACCTAGAAATCCCAAACTGCTGGCCACCGACCACTGTAACCTGACAAACTGCAGCACGATGCAATCCTTACACTAGGGCCCAACTTTTATCTAAGGACTAATTTTACTTGAATGGTCTTGATTTTCACACAGACACAGCAGAGACAGCACAACTGGAAATTATGCATACAACAGCTCATGCTAACTTCCCCAATCTGTACACTGGGCTATGTGGACTATATGCTCTTACACAAGGTATGCATTACACACCAAAAAAAAAAAAAGTACAAGAGAATTCATTTGTAAATTTGATACAAACCTAGACATATCTTGGAAATGTTCATGGAGAAATTGCTCCATCAGATTGCCCTGTGGACATGCCTGTGAGGTGTTTTCTTGATAGACGATTGATGTGAGAGGTCCCAGTGCACTGTAAGTGATAGCACCCCTGGGCAAGTAGTTCAGTGTTACATGAAAATGCAAGCTGAGCAAGCCACTGAACAGCATTCTTCCATGATCTCTGCTTCATTTCCTGCTTAACTTTGCTTCATGATAGAGTGTAAGCTATAAAATGAAACGAACCCTTTCCTCCCCTTGTTGCTTTTGGTCATAATGTTTATCACAACAACAGAAAGGTGAATTCAAACATCATCCTAATCATAAAAACACCTCTCCCAAGTAGATGCCACTGCAGCCCACAGCTGTAGCCTACAGGCAGCCCTCTTGCTGCTGCTTCCCCAGGACACAGGCACACACCGGTTGCCCCAGCCTGCAAGCAAACTACACTGCTACCTACCTACCCAATAGACTATTCTTTCTATTTGAGCACTCATAACTGGTCAAATAGGCCTGTGATACCATCTACTCAGGGAACTGAGATAGGAAAATCCAAAGTTCAAAGCCATCCTGGTCTTGTTCAAAGCCAGTGTAGGCAACCTGAAGAGACCTTGCTTCCAGATTAAGAGTTAAAGAAGGTCAAGGATTGTGCATTGGAAGAGTGGTTGCCAAGTGGGTTCAATCTTCAGTATGGTAATATGCAAAACCAAAAACATTTGCAGATGTTCTAGAAGCCCGTGATATACTTCTAGCTGCTGGCATCTGGTGCTGGGACCCTGAACAGCTTTTCAGTTATTAATGATCAGTTCCTGGGCCCCAGACCCAGATTAGCAGCAAAACACCCAGTGCTCTCCACTCCTGGAAGTCTCAGCCCCACTTGTCAGCAGTACATGTGGTAGATTTGAAGCCACCATCAGGGTTGCTGTCGTGTAGAGGCCCAGACCTTCCCGTTGTGTCTGCCCGAACTCCACTCCCAAATGCTATTGGAAAGAGGCTGGCACTGTATGCCTGACAAATGCCACTAACAACTGAAAAGCAAACAGCTGTGCAAGCTCAGCCAGAACAAGAAGGAGAAAAGCAGAGTAGAACAGTGACCTAATATAAATCTGTTAAAGAGCCAGAAAAGGAAGAGTTCCCAAGTGTTATCAAGTCTGTAGGGCCAAAGTTAACTGTACCTGAGGCCTTCAGAGAAACTATGCTATTTTATAGGGCAGGAGGCCTGCACAATACTATCACGCCAGCGGGCACTGCTTCCTAGAGCCTCTGCCTGCCTACCAGCTCCCACTACTTATTGCTAGAACACCAAAAGAAATGAAACCTGCTGGGGTCTAGCATTCCTGGATCTTCTTGCCTATTTACAGTTTCTCACCAGGTAGAGAAAGGAACTGTCAGCCAGCTGACAGCAAATTTCCAGAAACATATTATTAATGCTTTCATTTTTCCCCTGTTGTAGATTTAGTACCACCAGAGAACCAAACAGGAACAAAACACATTTAAAATTTCTATTCCTTCAAAATAATCACTATGCAAACTTAAACTTCTGTATGTACAAATATTTTTTTTTCCTTTTGTTGCTGTCCTCATCAACTTCTATACATCTCCTGACTCTGATCTTCAATAGTGTCACTCTATATGCACCGGCTGCCAGAAAAAACAGAATTGAGAATGTCAGTCCTAAGCACATTGATACCAACCTCTATAGCGGAGAGTGTGAGGCAGGGTTATGATGTCCTCAGAACTGTTGTCATTCCTCAGGTTCAGGTAGAAGGGAATGAAAGAGTAAAACGGAGGTCATCTTTTGCTCTGTTTTTATTTTTAATTTTTATTTATTCATTTTACATCCTGGTCATAGACTCCTCCCTCCTTTCTTCCCAGTTCCACCCTCTCTTCCAGTTTCCCCTATCTCTACCCTTCTCTTACTCCTCATAGAAGAAGAGCCCCTTCCCACTCACCATAGCATATCACGTTACATCAGGGTTGAGCACATCCTCTTACCCTGTGGTCTGGCAACGTAGCTGGGGCAGGAGAAAGTAATCAAAAAGAAGGCAACAGAGACCATGTCAGAGTCAGCCCCTATCCCCTTTACTAGGGAGCCCATATGAGGACATGTCTGCCTATCAACTACATCTGTGTAGGAGGCCTAGGTCCAGTCCATGAATGATCCTTAATTGGTGCTTCAGTCTTCATAGGCCCCACAGGCCATGGCTAGCTGGCATTATGTGTCTTCTTTTTGGGTTCCTGTCCCCTCTGGGTCATTCAGTCCTTCCCCTTCATTCTTCCGCAAGACTGCCTGCACTCCACCCAATGTTTGGTTGTGTGTCTCTGCATCTGTTTCCAACAGGTGCTAGGCTCCTGCCTACAAGCATAGCAGAGTATTGTTAATCATGTCAGGGGCTGGCTGTCTCCCATGGGGTGTGTCTCAGGTTGACCTAGTCATTGGTTAGACATTCCCTCAATCTCTGCTATGTTTTTAATACTGCCTATCTGGTAGGAGGGTAAAAACAGAGGAAGTGGTTGAAGAGAGGGAACAGGGTAAGAAAGGAAGAATGGAGACAAATGAAGGTGGATATCAACATGAGGGTTACAGGAATAAGAAGACAGAGGGTTTGCTTTCGTAAGGACTTCTCTGTGACAAGTGGAAGAGCTACAATAAGGTAGGCTCCTGAGAGAATGTGAGGGTGACTCTAGGTGAGACTTCTAAAAGCAGGGGTCATGGAAACTGAAGAAGACACCCTCTGACTAGACACGACTCTTAGGGGAGGACACAGAGCACCAATACACACACACACACACACACACACACACACACACACACAAACTCATCTTTTCTTTATACCTTCCTAACTAAAAGAAACTTCACTTGCCCTTTTCCATTGGTGTCTTTTTCTCTTTTATCATATAAGCTGTTGGAGCTCAGTCTTAGAAGCTGGTTTCTACCACCTACATTCAGGTATATAGAGGAAGGATGAGAAGCATTTGTTTTTTTGCTTTTCTGCCCTGACTATGTTGCATGTTCATCAGAAATATAGCAGTAACAAAAACAACAATAATAACAACAAAGAAAGTCCACACAAACACTAACACTACAAACATCAAAAAAACAGGAACTAACAATGATTGGTCATTAATATCTCTCAGTGCTGATTGACTTAATTCCCCAATAAAAGGACACAGGCTAATAGAACGGATTTTAAAACAGAACCTATCATCCTGCTAAATATAAGAAACACAGCACAGCAACAAAAATAAACATTATCTCAGACTAAAGGGCTAGAAAAAGGTTCTGCAATAAAATGAACCCAAGAAGCAAGCTGTAGTAGCTGTTCTAATATCTAAAAATAGACTTTCAACCAAAAATAATCAAAGGAGATAAGGAATGACACTTCATACTCATCAAAGGAAAAATCCAGGATTATGTCTCATTTCTGAACATTTTATGCTCTAAAGTAAGGGCATCCACATTCATAACAGAAAAATAAATAAAGCTTAAATCACACATTGAACTCCACATACTGATATTGGAAAACTTCAAGACCCCTCTTTCACCAATGGACAGGTCATTGAGACAGAAACTAAACAGAGAAATAATGAAACTAACCAATGTGATGAATCAAATGCACCTAACAGCTTTCTTTTTAAAATTTATTTATTTATTATGTACACAATATCTGCACATATGCCTTCATATCAGAAGAGGGCACCAGATATCATTATAAATGGTTGTGAGTCACCATGTGGTTGCTGGGAATTAAACTCAGGACCTCTGGAAGAGCAGCCAGTGCTCTTAACCTCTGAACCATCTCTCCATCCCCCACCTAACAGCTTTCTACAGAACTTTCCATCCAAATACAAAAGAATATACCTCCTTCTCAAGCAAGCTTCAACAGATACTAGATTGAAATAACCCCATCAGACCACCATGTATTAAAGTGGAGACTCAACTACAGCAGAAAAATCAGAAAGCCTACTAATTCATGAGAACAAAACAACTCTCTACTCAATGACCATTTGGTCATGGAAGAAATAAAGAAAGAAATTTAAAACTTTCTGGAATTCAATGAAAAGGAAGGTACAACATACCCCAATTTATGGGACACAATGAAAGCAGTGCTAAGAGGAAAGTTCATAGCACTAAGTGCCTTCATAAAGAAATTAGAGACATCTTATACCTAGCTATCTAAAAGCATGACTGATAAATCTAGAACAAAAAGAATCAAACACACACAATAGAAGAAGACAGCAGGGAATAATCAAACTCTGGGCTGAAATCAATAATTTAGAAACAAACAGAAAAAATACAAAGAACCAATAAGACCAAGAGCTGGCTGTTTGAGAAAATCAAGAGGATAGACAAACTCTTAGTCAAATTAACCAAAACACAGAAGGACAGTATCCAAATTAACAAAATCAGAAATGAAAAAGGGAGCATAACAACAGACATGGAGGAAATTTAAACAGTCATCGGGTCTTACTTCAAAAAACCTGTGCACCAAAAAATTAGAAAATCTAAAGTAAATGGACGATTTTCTTGACAGATACCACTTACCAATGTTAAATCAAGACAAAGTAAATCTAAATAGACTTAAAACCCCTAAGGAAGTAGAAGCAGTCATTAAAAATCTCCCAACCCAAAACAGCCAAGGGCTAGATGGTTTCAGCACAGAATTCTACCAGACCTTCAAAGAAGAAATGACATCAATTTTTCTCAAAGCATTCCACAAAACGGAAACAGAAACAACATTGTCAAACTCATTCTATGAGGTCACAGTCACTCTGATACCTAAACAACACAAAGACTTAACAAAGAAAGAGAATTTCAGACCAACCTCCCTTATGAACATTGACGAAAAATACAAAGTAAAATACTCACAAACTAAGTCTAAGAACACACCAAAAACATCACCCACCATTATCAAGTATGTGTCATACCAGGGATGCAGAAATGGTTCAACATATGAAAATCCATCACTGCAATCCATCATATAAACAAACTGGAAAAAAACCCACATGTTCAAAACCCACATGTTCATCCCTTAGATGCTGAAAAGATCTAAGATCTAAAGATATCCCTTAGATATTGAAAAGCCCAATATCTTTTCATATTAAAAGTCTTGGAGGGACCAGAACTACAAGGCACATACCTAATGACAATTAAGGCAATATGCAGCAAACCAATAGTCAACACCAAATTAAATAAAGAGAAACTTAAAGCAATTCCAATAAAATCAGGAACAAGACAAGGCTGCCCACTCTCTTCATATTTATTCAATATAGTACTTGAGTTCTAGCTAAAACAATAAGACAATTAAAGGAGATCAAGGGGACACAAATTGGAAAAGAAGATGTCAAACTGGGTATATTGTATTTACAGATGATATGAGAGTATACATACCCCCAAAATTCTATCAGAGAACTTCTACAGCTGATAAACACCTTCATCAATGTGGTTGGATACAAAATTAACTTTAAAAAAATCAGTAACTCTTCTTTATATAAATTATAATTGGACTGAGTAAAAAATTTGGGAAAAACACTCTTCACAATAGCCATAAACAATATAAAATGTTTTGGTGTAACTCTAACCAAGCAATTGAAAGACTTGTATGACAAGACCTTCAAGTCCTTGAAGAAAGAAATTGAAGAAGATATAAGAAGATGGAAGAGATTTCCTGTTCTCATGGTCAGTAGGATTAACAGATTAACATAGTAAGCATGGCCACCTTACCTAAATCAATCTGTAGATTCAATAGAATTTGTATCAAAATTCCAACACAATTTTTTTTACAGACCTTGAAGATCAATACTCAACTTCACATGGAAAAACAAAAAAACCTAAGATAGCTAAAATAATTCTGTACAACAAAAGAACTTCTGGAAATATCACCATCCATGATCTCAAGCTGTACTATGCAAAAATAATAATAAAAAACTGCATGGTATTGCATAGAAACAGGCAGGCTGATCAATGGAATCAAATCAGATACCCAGAAATAAACCCACACGTCCGAGTTTTGACAAAGAAGCCAAAACCATACAATGAAAAAAAGAAACCATCTTCAACAAATGGTGCTGGTCTAACTGGATGTCTGCATGTAGAAGAATGCAAGTAGATCTACATGTATCACTTTGCACAAGCTCAAGTCTTTGGATCAAAGACCTCAACATAAAAATAGATACACTAAATCTAATAGAAGAGAATGCAGGGAAGAGCCTTCGATGAATTGTCATGGGAGACAACTTCTGAATAAAACACTTAGTGCTCAGGAACTAAGATCAACATTTCATAAATGGGACCTCTTGAAACTGAAAAGCTTCTGTAAGGCAAAGAACAGTGTTAATAGAGCAAATTGGCATCCTATAGATTGGGAAAATATCTTACCAACCCTACATTTGACAAAGGGCTAATATCCAGAATATATAAAAATTAAACACCAACAAACAAAATTATCCAATTAAAAATGGGGTACAGAGCTAAACAGAAAAATCTCAACAGAGGACTCTAGAATGGCAGAGAAGCACTTAAAGAAATGATCAAGTCCTTAGCCATCAGGGAAATGCAAATCAAAAAGGCTCTGAAACTCCATCTCACACCATCAGAATGTCTAAGGTCAAAAACTCAAGTGACAGCACATGCTGGAGAGGATGTGGAACAAAGGAAACACGCCTCCATTGTTGGTGGGAGTGCACACTTGCACAATCACTTTAGAAATCAATCAGGCACTTCCTCAGAAAACCGTGAATAGCTCCACCTCAAGACCCAGCTATACCATTCCTGCGCATATACCCAAAAGATTCTTCACCATACAACAAGGACATTCACTCAACTATGCTCGTAGCAGCTTTATTCATAACAGCCAGATCTGGAAACAACCCAGATGTCCCTCAACCAAAGAACAGATAAAGAAAATGTGGTACATTTACACAATGTAAACTACTCACACTTACACTATTCAGTTATTAAAAATAGGAAATCATGAAATTTGCAGGCAAATGGATAGAACTAGAAAATATCATTCTGAGTGAGTTTGGGTTACCCAAACCCCCAAAGACGTATGTGGTATGTACTCACTTATAAGTAGATATTAGCCATAAATTACAGGCTAACCAAGCTACAATCCACAGACCCAAATAAGTTATAAGGAGGGTCCAAAGAGAACACTCGAATCTAACTCAGAAGGCAAAATAAAATCTGCATTGGAGGTGGATGAAAGGAGAGCAGAAGGGATAGGAAGGGGAGGAGGGAAATCGGGGAAGAGAGGGCCAGATGAGAGACCAGAAATCAAAGGTGGCAGCATCTCTGGGAACGGGGAGCTACCTGGGAGTCTATGGGGTGGCTCCAGCTGAGAATCCTAGCAGCGGAGGATATTGAGGTTGAAGTGGCCACCTCCTGTAACCAGACAGGACTCCCAGTGGAGGTACAAGGGCACCAACCCACTCACAAAACCTTCTACCCAAAATGTATCCTGCCTACAAGATGTGCAGGGACAAAGATAGAGCAAAGATTGAGGGAATGGCCAACAAAAGACTGGCCCTACTTGAGACCCATCCCCTGGGAGAGAACCAAACCTTGACACTATTCATGTTACTCTGCTATGCTTGTAGACAGGCGTGTAGCATAACTCCTCTGAGAGTCTTCACCCAGAAGCTGATGGAAACAGATGCAGATACCTACAGCTAAATATTAAACAGAACTCAGGAAGTCTTATGAAAGAATTGGGGGAAGACTAAGGCAGCTAAAGAGGTCAAGGATTCCACCAAAAGACCTACAGAAGACCTACTAACCTGGGCCCATGGGGGCTCATAGAGACTGAACCACCAACCAAAGAGCATGCATGCACTGGCTCTAGGCCTCTGCATATATGTTGCAGGTGCACACCTTGATGTTCATGTAGATCCTCCAACAACTAGGGCAGGGGCCTCTCTGACCCTGATGCCTTCATTTGGATCCCGTGCCCTCAAATGGGCTGCTTTGTCTGGCCTCAGTGGGAGTGGATGCACCTTGTCCTGCAGTGATTTAATGTTCCAGTGCTGGTTGGTACCCATAGGGGACCTCTCTCTTCTCTGAAGAGAATGAGAGGGAAGAACGGGATAGAGTGTGTGAGGGGAGAGACTGGGAGGAGAGGATGGGATGGCTGCAATGAAGATGTAAAGTGAATAAATAAACTTTTAAAAAATATACTATTTTTTACTTTTTCAACTTTTATCTAATATTGTTCTTGAATTTTTTTGCTAAAACAGTAAAACAAGAGAAGGAAATATGTGAATACAAATAGAAAAGGAAGAACTCAAAGAATCTTTATTTACAGATAATATCACTCTATAAATAACCCTAAGACTTCCTCAGAAAACCTTTATATCAGATAAATGCTTCTAGTAAATCTTCAGGATGAACTATTAATATGTAAGAATGCCTGGTCTTTCTATGTACCAAGAACAAACCTGATAACAAAGAAATCAGTGAAACAACTCTATTCATACGTATCTCAAATAAATAAACACTATGGGATTAGGGTGACAGGTGAGTGGATAAAGCATTTACCACACAATTATGAGGACCAGAGTACAAACCTGCAGAACCCACATAGAGCCAGCAGTACAAGACTCTATTCTAATGTTCCTACAGTGAGATGGGAGGTGGAAACAGGAGAGTCCACAGAAGTTTGCAGACAAGCTAGCTTGGCATATTTATCATCAAATAAAAGAAATCCCTCCTCTGGAAAGGAACTCCACAGGAGAACAACAGAGGCAAAAAAACAAAAACAAAAACAAAACAAAACAAAACAAAACAACCACACACCTGGGCCCAAGGGGCCTTCAGAGACTGATACTCCAACCAAGGACCATGCATGGAGAGGACCTCAACCCCCTGTTCAGAGGAAGCCCATAGACTACTCAGTTTCCAAGTGGGTTCCCTAGTAAGGGATATAAGGGGATGTCTTTGACATGAATTCAGTGGCTGGCTCTTCGTTGAGCTGAGCTGAAGTATTCATCACTCTTCACTTGCCAAGTATGGATGCAATATGACTTCCTGCTCCTGACACTACAACTTCCCTAACTACTGTTATGTCTTCCCCACAGTGATGGACTGTATGCCTCCTTAACCATAAGCAAAAATAATCTCTTTCATTTTAAATTGCTTTGACCAAGGATCTCAGTGATGAAAAGTAACTAAGACAACAGGAGAAAGAAATATATGAAGCCCAGTGTCAGACAGAGGGAGAGCTTATTTCAAGGCAAGAGATTTCACACAGTTCTGATAACTTATCAGATTACCCTGCAAAGAGAGATAATGATGAGTCAGTGATAGACAAGACCACACCTTGACCAGGACTGTTTAGTTATGCACACCTCTTTTATTCTATTGAAACCTAAACCTTATGTCAGGATACTGAAGTTGTTTAATTGACCTATTGAGGATATATGACTGAGATTACCTTGTCAGGGCTTTCTTTGGCACAGGTTATGACCCTAATAACACTAGTAACATGTCTACATGAAAAAGAACAAAACTAGATTAATTTTTTTTCATCCTGGCCCCAAATCAACTCCAAATGGGTAAAAGACTTTAAAGTAAGACCCAAAGCTCTAAAAAGAAGAAAAATACTTCAGTATTTTCTGACTAGAAAACTATTGACAAGTACAATCTCAAAAAAAAAAAAAACCCTCTGTACAACAAAATAAACAGGTAATTGGGCCTGAAAGTAAAAGTGTTGTTCTTCATTTCCATGGGGCCTAGAACTTGGCTTCTGGAAGGAGAACCAGATGAAAATTCCCAGATCTCAGGAGGAGCTAGAGCACTTTAGGGACCTGAGTGCTCTAGGCCAGGATGTGGCCACAGTGTGGCAAGTCTTTCACAGAGTGTTGTGGTTTAGCTCTTTTAAAATGACATCACCAGTGGTAGTGGAACCTCAGATTTTCCAAAGCCTATGGCGATAGCAAAGTGTTACAGCTCTTGGTAAAGCTACTGTGTTACAGAGGTTTGGGCAAGAGCTCATACTTAATGGGCTCAGAGCTGAGACACTGGCCTGGCATGGCCCAGACCCAGAAAGCTGGAGTCAGGTCTGGGGAGATGAAGCCCAGCAGGGAATAAATGATGAATCTCAGGCAGCCATGTTGAAAAACTGGTGGTTTCATGAAGCAAACAGCCAGGCAGCATGTTTTTTTTTTGTAATCAGAGATTTATAAACCTTGGGCAGTGAGAGAGATTTTGAGTATCAATGTATTTGATCTGCAGGGGTTAGGGGGTCAGGGATACTTGATTTACATGTAGTGGTACAGGGCCTCATTTTTTGTTAGGATCCATAAGCAGACATCTCTACAGACCACCTGAAACCACCCCCCTTCTCTCTCTCTCTTTCCTGCCCTGCCCAGAGATAGTCTCTGTGACCCTTTCCCCCTTCCCTTAATAAACCTCCCACGTGGAACCAGTAGTGTGGCATGATTTGTGAACCCACCTTGTAACTTTGCTGCACAATCCTAACATTGGTGAGCTTGGTTGGGAATAGGTGCCTCCAGTGGCCATGCTGTGTGGTGGTTGCTTTTTGGTGCCAGCACCCCACCAGAGCTGCTGGAAACCTATTTCATTCCAAATCTGGCTGCAACTCACTTTCCTGAAACCATATCACTATCTGCTGCATGCAACACCAGGTGAATTGGTAAATTCCCCTCATGGGTCAGCATGGGGAAAATTGACCACTGTGCAACTTTCTACTGCCCTTTGAGCTGCAGGAACCCCCAAACACTGTTTTCATTGGCTCCAGTTGCCCCTTTTTGCTGACCTCCATTTAGGGTTTCCCCTTGCCCTTAGAAGAGAATTTCCCCCCTCTCATGCTCACCTATGAAAATCCTAGAGCTAGGTAAACTCTGTCTCCTATGGGCAGCTGTGCCCTTGGTCTCCGGCCAACGCTGATGTGTTGTTGGATTAGGTAGGGCCATACTCTATTGAGTTAAACCTTGCCTTTGGGGCGCTTCTGGCAGATCACTGACTCCTATTCTCTCAATGGGAACTGCCCATTTGTCTGTTCCTCCAGCGTCCCCACTGGGATGTCTTCTGGGGAATTTTAAAACTCTATGCATGCAGTCTGAGTTAAAGGCCTCTTAGCTCATGTGCATCTGTAATAAAACTTGCCCTACATATTCCTTAGATAACGGTCCAAATTGGTCAATTAACAGCACATTAAATCCCAATATTTTATGGGATCTTTTTAGTTACTGTCAGAGATCTGGTAAGTGGAAGGAAGTATCTTATGTTCATGTTTTATCTCTTCTCCACTCTAAACTTTCTCTGTTCTTCCTGTTCTCCTACCCAACTTCTAGCTATAAAGTCTCAACCTTGTGAGTTCTCTACCTTTGACCCTGTGGATGAACATCCACCTTGCTGTCCTCAACCTCCAGCTTCTTCCCAACCTCTGTCTTCTTCCCAACCTCTGTCTTTCTCCTCTTCCTCTGATTCCTCCTCTTCCTCTTTAGCTTCTCTAGAACCTTCAACCTCCTCACCAGCAAAAAGCCTTTCTACTCATCCTACTTTGGCACCCACTTTCACCCTACCAACAGTTATGAGCCCCCTGCCTCCTGCTCTCACTCTATAGCAAAGCCCCCTTCTTCTACTCAGAATAAACCAGCTTCAATTCTTCCCTTGTGGGAGGTGGCCAGTGTGGATGGCTTAGTTAGGGTGCATGTTCCTTTTTCATTAACTGAACTTTCTCAAGTAGAAAAGAGACTAGGATTCTATACCTCTAATCCTTCTACTTTCATTAAAAATTTTTAATATTTCACTCAATCTTACTTTCCATGATATTTCTTACCAATAACCTAGTAGCTGAGGAGCACAGGCGAGTTTGGGAACAGGCTAGAATGCATGCAGATGAGGTTCACCAAACAAATGCAGTACACCTGGTTGGGGCTGAGGTTGTGCCTGACCGGGATCCACAATGGCATTCTAGCTAGAGATCAGTTCATGTCCTGCTTCCTGGCTGGTCTCCACGAGGCTGCCGGTAAGCCAGTTAATTATGAGAAGCTCCAGGAGGTCATTCAGGACAAGAATGAAAACCCTTCGTAATTCCTAGAGCGCCTTACATAAGCCCTCTTACAACATACTAATCTGGACCCCGAAAGTACGGAGGGTAGGCAACTCGCGATGACTTATTTTTTCTCCCAGAGTTACCACGACATCAGAACTAAGCTTAAATGCTTGGAGAGCTCTGACTCCACAGGCAGAAGTCTCAGTGCTGGCCTTTAAGGTGTACCATGGGAGAGATGAGAAAGTCTGCACGCAAATCATCTGAATGCTGGTTAGGGCCATCTGACCAGCCTTGGCCACGCTCCCTTGCCTCCGAAGGCATGAGGATCACTGGGTCCCTGTTTCAAATGTGGTCAAGAAGGTCACTGGGCCCAGTTTTGTTCTAAGCCTCGCAAGGCACCCTGGCCATATCCAAAATGCCACCAAGAGGGACATTGGGGTGTGGACTGCCACCGTTTCTCCCATGATATGGGGGCATCACTCCCAGATTGCCCTCTAGCCAATATCGTAAGCCTGGCTATGGATGACTGAAGGTGCCTGGGTTCCGTTGACCCGACCACTGCCATCACTAGCAGAGAGCCACAGGTAATCATCATGGTGTCGGGTCAGCCCATCTCCTTCCTTGTGGACATCAGAGCCACTTATTCAATCTTGACAGAGTATTGGAGACCAACCTCTCCTAGTTCCCCTATTGTCTGGGTAGGGGAACAGCTTTGCCACCCCAGCTGGACTCCACCCCTTAATTGTATTTTCAGAGGTGTTCCCTTGACTCATTCCTTTTTAGTGACACCAACCTGTCCAGTTCCCTTACTGGTAAGGGAGGCCTCTATCTCCTTTACTCCACCCATTTGCCTGACCCCAAACTCGCCAGAGTCCTCTCTCCTCCTTCTCCTAGCTACCCTACCTACCAGTTGTGACATACCACTTCCTTTACCAGCCTCTCAAGTGGACGACCTCCAAGTCTAGGATGTCCAAATCCCCTGTGTTGCTAGGCACCATTCCCCTGTGGTCATTCAGCTACAGGATCCTACCTGGTATATTACCCAATCCCTGGAGATGGGAGAAGTAGAGAAGGTAATTAAACACTTCTCTAAGTGTGGAGAGCTGCTTGTTTGTCAAACTGCTTTGTTATTTATTGAAAAACGTGTTTTTACCCTGCCCTTCACCTTGAGACAGAAAAGAGGAAGTTTGGCCAAGTTCCTTGAAACTTGTTTGTGTGACCTTGGACCATATCTATTATAGGGAAGTAGTTTTAGAAAACAAGTTTGGCAGTGCCACACACTTCTTTCTTGTATTGATGTGACTTGCTTTAATTATTTCAATCCTCACTTTCCACTCAGGAACTGTTTGACTCTACCAGTGGGCTCCGGCATCTAAGGTCATTGCCTCTCTGATATCCCCTCCTCCTAAATAATACAAACCTGTCATTTTACCTCCTACTTCAGACTCTTACCTCAGCCTACAAGCTCCTTACTGTGACCCAATGGGGCCGTTTTAAAGCTTGCTGGCTGTGTGTCCACCTGGGACTGACTCAGAACTACAGCTGACAACTTCTCCAGTGACTCTGACAAGTAACCTTACTTCACCATTCACTAACTGCAGTGGACTCTGATATTGCCAAAACCCTCTGTTTTTTTTCATATCACTCTCTTTGGGGTGCCAAGCTGTTTCAAGGCATCCAAGACACATTCTGTAGGAATGCTAAGTTCCTTAGAATGTAATAAAACTATAATCCTTGATACCTCATCTCAACCCCAATGCCCTACTGCTAATGACACCTCAATTCTTTGTGGTACTCAGGTCTACCATGGTCTGGAGTTTACCTGGTTGGTCAGGAGTTTCCTCCTCTTCCCCAAGCTGGGGGTGATAAACAAATAGAAGCCCTGACTAATCCTAGCTGTGGACTCAATAGCTGCCAAGCAGGAGAAGAGGGCAATTCAAATCTTGCCCCTCTTGACTGTTGCAGGAATCACGGCTGCTGTCGGGACCAGGACAGCAGGACTAGCCACTTCATTAACTTTGTATTATCAGCTTTCTTCCCAGTTCATCTAGGATCTTCAGCAAGTGGCTCAGACAATACTAATTCTCCAAGGGCAGATGGACTTGCTGGCAGCAGTAGTCCTTCAAAACCAACGTGGATTCGATCTCCTCACAGCTAAAGAAGATGACTTTTATATCTTCCTCCAGGAGGAATGCTGTTTCTATGTCAACCAGTGAGGTATGGTAAAAGACAAAATCCAACAACTCCAGACAAATCTACAAAAGTGAAGGGAACAGCCAGGGGCCTCTGGCTCTTGGGCTTTCAAGAACCCTATATGGAAATGGATTCTGCCCTTCCTCACACCTCTTCTGCACATCTTTCTGCTTCTGCTTTCTGTACCCTGCTTTATTAACTTCCTCTCTACATTCCTCCAACAACAAATGCAAAAAAAAAATTCTAACCAAACCATTAATCAGTTACTCTTACAAGATTATCAATCTCTGCTCACAGAAACAGATGACGATGACCTTCCAATGGACCCTGATGGTAGGGACCAGCTATACCCTGAGAATGACAATGCCCCTGATGATCAGGAAGTAGCTTGAGGAGCAAAGGTCGCCCCTATGCCCTCCCCACCATCACCCTTTCCTAGCTCCTCACTTTTTAATATAACAAAAAGGGAGGAATGTTGGGATCCGTAAGCAGGCATCTCTGGACCAGTCCCAAGGGACCTGACAAACCAGATCAAGCATCTGTGAAGCCACCAATGGACCACCTGGAACCACTTGCACATTCTCTGAGTCACCTTATAAGAGAACTTGCAGCACCCCCTCCTCTCTCTCTCTCTCTTGCCCTGCCCTGAGATAGTCTTTGTGACCCTCTCCCCCTTCCCTTAGTAAACCTCCCACATGGCATGATTTGTGAACCAGCTGTGTAACTTTGCTGCACAATCTTAGTAATTTTACTTAAAGTAGAGGAGTCCTATCATAAAAAGGAGAACACAGTAGTTAATTACATTATGGATAGAGGGAAAATCTCCAGATAAAGTCAACATAATTTGGAAAGTTAATACCTTGAGGGATCTTATTAGCATTGGGTGTGTATATCCAGGAATCTCTACCTGAAATGGTTTTCTTATCAGTAAAGGCTCTAGCCTGTAATCTTCCCTGAAGGCTATGTGACTTTCTCTTACAAAATTTTGAGTCTCCCTGATGAGGAAAAAGGGAAGACTGTTAAAACTCAGCTGAGAAAAGGGAGTCCACTGTAATAGAGCGAGCTCATTTTGGCGATGTGAATAAGGCAGACCTTGCAATGCTCCACAGCCCATGGCTGAGGTGCCTTCTGGAAAACCTGGTGAAGTAAGTTCCACACCTAAGACCCACATAACAGAAGAAGAGGACTGACTTCCAAAAGTTTTCCTCTGACACCCACATATATGCACCATGGCACATGTGAACACATGTACACAAAATAAAGAAAAAAAAGAGGTTTTAATAAATGAAACAGGAGATGAAACAGCCTATAAAATGTTAAACTTAACATTTGTTAGCTGTGCTTTTGACAGAGGACTGGTATCTAGAATACAAAAAGAAATAAAACACCTAACTAAGAAATCAAGTGATCCAATCAAGAAATGGGATAACAAAATGAAGTACAAAAAACCAATAAACACTTGGAAAATGTTCAGCCTCAGTCCCACCAGAGCAATGTGAAAGGACATTGAGGTTCCATCTTATCCAGTCTAAATCACAGCTATTAAAATCAAGTAATAGCAAGTGCTGCTGAGAGTGTGAAATACACAAATGAATCCCAACACTAGAAGTCAGCATGAAGAGTTTGTTTAAAAAAAAAAACCGCTTCTGTAATCAGATATACCACAGACCCAGCAAAACAGCTCCTGAGTATTAGCCCCCAAAAGAATTAAGTGTTTGCTCCAGTACTGTTCACAGAGCTGCGTAAAAGAAACAGCCCCAGTATCAGCAACAGAAGAGATAAAGAGAACGTGATAAAAATTCACAGTGGCCTTTCCTCTGGCGGCAGCCGTCAGATGAGCCACGATGGGTGCATACAAATACATCCAGGAGCTATGGAGGAAGAAGCAGTCCGATGGGATGCGTTTTCTTCTGAGGGTCTGCTGCTGTCCGCCATCTGTCTGTGCTGCGCAGGGCTTCCCGCCCCAGCCCCACTCCAGCCTGATAAGGCGCGAAGGCTGGGTTTCAAGGCCAAGCAAGGTTATGTTATTTACAGGATTTGTGTCCGCTGTGGGGGCCGCAAACTGCCAGTTCCTAAGGGTGCAACTTACAGCAAGCCAGTCTACCATGGTGTTAACCACCTAAAATTTGCCAGAAGCCTTCAATCTGTTGCTGAAGAGAGAGCTGGACGCCACTGGGAGTCTTTGAGAGTCCTGAATTCTTATTGGGTTGGTGAAGATTCCACATACAAAATTTTTGAGGTTATCCTCATTGATCCATTCCATAAAGCTATCAGAAGAAATCCTGACACCCAGTGGATCACCAGACCAGTCCACAAACACAGAGAGATGCGTGGGCTGACATCTGCTGGCCGGAAGAGCCGTGGCCTAGGAAAGGGCCACAAGTTCCACCACACTGGAGAAGGCGCAACACTCCCCAGCTCCACCGTTACCGCTAATACACATAATGATTGTAAAAGTCATGCTCAATAAGCGATTTAGGACAGTCAAAAAAATTCACAGTGAAATTTTTCACCGATAAAGAACAAAGTTAAACAGTTTGCCGGGAAATAAATGTGACTAGAAACAATTACATTAAGAGGATTAGGCTATTCTCAGAAAAATAAATATTCTTTTCCCCCATTTGTAGTTTCTAGACTTTATATAAAGGCTTAAAACCATGTATGAATATATAAAATGAGAACAGAAGTGAAACGGTCTGGGGAAACAGACTAATGAGAAGGGGTGAGTATATGGAGGGTGGGCAACGTGTCCAAAATGCAAAATATGCTTATAAGAAGACATCTTCAAGCAATGCTATACCATGTACAAATGAACATACAATGAAATTTATTTTTAAAAAATAATGAAAGTACCAATCGATTTTTAAAAAAGAACAAATGCCATGCACTAATTTTCTTTGTCAAAATATTAATGTTGTCTCAATGAACTTTGAAGGCCATGCTTCATGTTTATATATAAGAACCACACTGAATTTTCTCTGTTTGCTTTCTAAATTATTAAAGATTGGGAAGAATCATATAGATATTCTGTTCTCTGTAGCAGGCTTTACTGGCATCTGAAGCACTAAGTATATTGATTAAACTTTTTTTTTTTTTGCATTGTTTAGAGACCACAATCTCCCTAAGTCTTAGTCACTAAAATATAATATAAAACAGTCTATTTATTAGTATGGTACATTCTGTATTTAAAATGCATTTGCAATACATTTTAAATGGAGTTTATCTTGGGGGCCATGTCTCAGGAAAACCCAAAAGAAGTAAAAAACAGATTCTGAGGCTGTCAGGAATAACATCTCTGAACTGTTACCTGGACAGGTGAGAATATATCAATGACTCAGTTTTAAATAAATGAAAAATAAACTTTGGCATTCTTAAATGTTCACATGTGGAGAACTGCGTGTGCCGCGCCATGGCGCCGGTTTCCGCCTTCCACCATCCCGACAGCGAGTGCTCTTGCGGACAGCTCCTTATTTGGCTGTGCTGTGTCTGATGATCTGCCTTCTCTTGTGTGTACCTATCCGCACTTCCCATGTAGCTACCCGGGGTTGGCTGGCTCAGGGGTACTTATTCCTGGGACGAGCTCTCCTCGAAGAAGATGAGGAAGATGAAGAAGATGAAGAAGATGATGATGAAGAAGAATATGAAGAAGAAGAAGAGGAAGAGGAAGAAGAAAAGGCAGAAGATGAAGATTGTTCAAAACTCCTGAATAAACTGCTTGAAGAAGAGCTCGTGTGCCATGTCTTTCCTTGCTGGTCGAGGTGGATGCAACATTCACATATTTAGAAAATTATACCTGTGAGTGTTAACTGTGTGGTAAGAGTTGCTGTTTTCTCATGTAAAAAAAAAATTTAACAATTTAGGAATATTTCTGAGAGGTTTGAATAGAAAAGCTATGTTAGAAGTTCCTATAGTACCCCTGCAATTTCCCTCTTTATTAATCTATTCCCTACAACCATCTTACCGCAGAGCAAGGAAGGTGACTCCTGAGTTACTATATAATATACATGAATAAAGCTGTGGCTCCTGGGAGCCACCAACCACATTGCCTCCTCCCTCTTGTAAAGAGAAGTTTCCTGCTTGAAACGGTGCTCCCTGTGTGGAATGCTGTGTGGAAAGCCACAGGGACAGGCTGAGTGCTTGAACAGATGTCTCATCTCATTAAGGATCTGAAAGTTTGTGTGTGTGTTTGTGTGTGTTTTGTTTTTCTCATATGACCTCCTGCCCTTTGTTTTGTCTGCTTCTCCATGTCCACGGTGTCTTTTCCGCACCTGAATGTTAACTACTGCTCTCACTTGTAAGCATCACACTGGAAATCTAAGAATCTACCACAAGAGACAACCATGAAGACAATATGCCACAGGATTTCAGTGTTCTTGTATCTCTCACAGAGAGTCTTCTGGTGGAAAGGGTGCCCTGTTATCATCCCCTCACATTTAGGCCCGTCCATTCTAGTGTGGCATGCTCTCACAATAATGATACTTTTCACCAAGCAAGCCATAAAGAGACCTTAGAATAGACTAGGAAAATCCAGATTACTTAAAGGACAGAGAAGTAGGAGTTCAGTGAGGGAGAGGTAGTAGATGGGATGACCATCTTCAGAACCATAACATGACCATCAGTGTATCCTAGGCCCCTGTCACAAAGTCTCTTCCTAAGAGCCAGAGCAAATACTCTGTCCTGGAAACCATTGCCAGTGTTCATGTATGCATGGGAGCAAAGGAAGCCTCCAACTCAGTTCCTGTTAAACTGAATGTTCATGAAACTAAAAAGACAAGACCCTCTGATTCTCAGTGATGGGTGTGGAACAGTTTCCACGCATGTGAACTTCGCTCACACTCACCTTGACGGCTTCCACAGCTCTCTCCACACCGTGCCATCCACATTCTCACCATCTTCCTATCACAGCCACTGATGGAATTATTTGAAGCTTGAATAAAATGGAAGCTTGTTTCCTAAGAATAATTTGGAAAGTGGAAGACTATCTACATCATTCATAGGTAAGCACTTTCTGGGATGACCTCCACAGTTGAGCCTTCCAAGGTTTCAATGCTTTGGCTGCATAATATAGTCAACAGAACCCAACCAACAGGAGAAAGCCTGCTCACTGGGAGGCGAGCAGATCCAGTCTGCCTGCCAGAATCCTGGATACTACCTCAGAGATCGCTAAACATCACAGTGTGAAGCAAGTGTGGTTGCTTCACTGCAGTCTGCCCTCTAAGGTACCCTCCTTTATCTCTTTACTGCTGGTCTTCAACAATCCTTTGCACTCACTGCAGACCAGACCTCTGTTGCTCATGACTCATCTGGTTGGCTTTTTTTTCCCCCTACATCTTAGCCTGGGCTTTTTTCTTTTTTCCTTTTTTTCCTCTCAGTTACCCAGCTGCTCCCCACTGACTGAGGTCATACTAGGAATGTTTCCCACACTTAGCCATCCTGTGCCCAATCCTAGTAGCTCTTTCATCATTCCCTAAAGTATTATTCTACCCTAGAAAACATCTAGCTATATTTATTCATTGCTTTATATGTATGAGTGTTTTGCTTTTATGAATACATGTGTTCTACCTGTGTGCTTGGTGACTGCTGATGGCATTGGATCCTCTGGAGCAAGAACCATAGGCTGCTTTCAGTCTCCATGTGGGAGCTGGGACTATGTGGCTACCCTAGATCTCTGGTTAAGCACTTTTTTTTTAAATGTTTCCAGAGCTCCTGACACAGTGGGTGTCACTACTCATCACTGTAGTGTAGCCTACCAGCGCCACACTGTGGATATTAGTCGGGTATCCTTCTGGGTGCCTGGCCCTCATTCTGTTAGCCTTTCTCCTACCAGGCCTGAAGCTGGGGACAAACATCCAGAAAAAATAAGACACATGGCTTGGGGAGAAGGGAGGGATTAGAAGCTGTGTAATTCAATCTAATATTTGAGGCTTGGCAAGGGCGCCTATGGGATTTCATGAAAACCCCCGAAACTTTTTCATTTCAGAGCAATTAAGCAGACCCCAGCGTCCTGGCTCCACTAAGCCGCTCAGCTCTGGGTTTTATTGCCCGTTTCCTTCCCCTTTGCCAGCACTAGCTCCCATCCTTGTACTTGAAATAAGAGCCCTACTCTGTTTCGGTGCCACAGAGGCACCCACGAGCGAGTGTGGGCTACCCGGCAGGCACAGGCAGACCGGGGGCGCACATGTGGCCCCAGGCCCACAGGCACTGCTCTGTGTTATAATCAGAAACATCCAACAGTAAGTTAATAGTTTCCACCAAGCAAAGAGACACAGTGCAGGAGTCCCTCCCTCTCTGTACTTCGAGGAGGAAAGAAGGACCAAAAGAAAGGGAAATTCAACTTTTTATTTGCTACCCTGGGACTTTCTGCTTTCTGTTTTGCTCTGGTGTGTATGAAAGTGAAGTATAGGCTTAGCAGCTTGCAAAGAGAAGGAACATCTATTAAAATCCATCCTTCTATTCTGGCGAGGAAGAAGGCAGGCAGAAAGGTTCACAGGCTCCCACTTGCTGGGAAGGGCAGTCCTGCTAAGATGCCATCTTCCAGGCCAGTGTGTTGCACGCAGTGTTATGCTTATAAATGATAATCGGTGAAGACTAAGGCCTAGTGTTTGTCGGTATCACACTTGACTTAACAGGCCTTGGGTTAGAGAAGGCCTCTCCCACTAGCTTCATCCTAACCTGAAAGTGAGTTTAGACAAGCAACAAAATTGGAAGCGTGAGCTCTGGGGAATTTTTCTTTCAATTTTATTTTAAATGAAAACACATTTTGTTAGTGTTCTTGTTTAGAGACACACCATTAATTTTTTTTTTTGCACTGATTAAAATTACTGCGCTAGGGAGATGGCTCAGTCAATAAAGTTCCTGCCATACAACCATGAAGACCTGAGTTTGGATATCCAGACCCATGTTTAAAAAAAGAAAACATGTGCACTGAAGCATGTGAGGGTAACCAATGCTGTGGGGAATCAAGATAAGCAAATCTCTGATGCTCATTGACTACACAGACTAGCAAACTTCACAGCTTAAATGTGGAGGCTCACTCTCAAAAAATAACAGTGTACAATGATTGAGGAATGACAGCAACCTCTGACCTCCATATGTAAGTGCATGGTCACACATTCACACCAACAAGTATATACACTACACAAACACACAAAAAATTAATTGAAAATGTAAAAAAGAATGGTGACAACTTATGGCTTGACATCACCACCTATAGATAAGTAAATGCTAGGCAATATGAATGTATATACATATACACACAAACATGAGTATGCCCACATGTTATATTCCTTGGTAAATATTAATCAAATCTACAGTATGGCAAAGCTCTTAAGGTTTGAAATAAATTCCCCAACTTGGCTTCACCTTTTAAGCACAAGGGACATTTTGAAAAGAGTGAAATGTTGAGTCATATGTAGAAGCAACTTGCCCTTATTCTGACTTGTAGCCGTATTCTGACTGCAGGCACTTTTACTGCTGCTGTCTTAGAAGCACACTCGCAGTGTAGTGCCCATTTGCTTTATGGTATTTCCAGTTTTGTTTTACCCTTTTTAATTAGTTCTCTGAAGTGGGAACACCAACACACCCACAAAAACTTCAAACCAAAATTTATCCTGCCTACAAGATGTGCTAGGATAAAGATAGAGCAGATAGAGCAGAGACTGAGGGAATGCCCAACCAATGCCTGGACCCACCCTATCAGACGGTTTCAATCCTGAGACTATGAACACTATGAACACTATGACACTATGAACTTTGCTAAGCTTGCAGACAGAAGCCTGTCAGAGTTGTCCTCTGAGAGGTTCTACCCAGCAATGCCTCAAAACACATGCTGAGACTCACAGACAAACATTTGTCAAGGCCAAAGAGTCTTGGGGAAGAGTGAGAGGAGAGAAAAAAAAAAAAAGGACTGGGAAGTGACAGAAGCTCCACAAGAAAAACCACAGAGCCAACTAACCTGGGCCTAGAGGGGTCTGAAGAGATTGCAGCATCAACCAAGGACCATGCTTGAACTGGACCAAGGTTCCCTACAAAGAGATAATAGATGGGCAATTAGGCTTCACATGGGTCCTCTAGTATGGGAAGTGCAGACTGCAATGGACATGAATCCACTTGCTAGCAATCTTATCACTTTCTCCTGGCAGATCTGCCTTGCCAGGCCACAGGGGGAGAGGACAGGCTCAGTCCTGATGTGCTAAAGTGGTTAGGAAAGGGTGCTTCCCTATTCTGAGTAAAAGAGGAATGAAAGGAGAGAGAGAGAGAGAGAGAGAGAGAGGGCAATACTGGAAAAGGAGGAAAAAAGCTACAAAGATGTAAAGTGAATAAAATAAGTAAATGAAGGGGAAAAAAAGAAAAGAAAAATTTCACAATACATTTTGATGATATTCACCCTACTGCCACTCCTAGGTTCACCGCTGCTTCTTTGCACACCTAACTTTGTGTCCCCTAAATAAATAACAACAATAAAAATTCATCAAGTATAATTTGAACTGTCTGTGTACTTTTGATTGCCTGGCTTTCCTCTGAAGTGTGTTAAACCCATCTGGGGCACACAAGCAAAGAAAAATGGCTTCTTTTCAGAAGCTCTATCAATCGCCAATAGCTCCCTAGCTAAAGGGTGGAAATATTTACATATCTTCTTTTTGTGATGAGATTTTTGTCTAGCATGAATTGGTGCAGGTCTCAACTTCTGTGAATTCGTCTTTGCAACTGCCTTGTTGTATTTAGGAAACACTGTTTTCTGTACATGTTCACTGCCTCTGGCTCTTACACTCATTCTGCTTCCCCTTGTTCAATGGTCCCTGACTTTTGGGATGATAGGTTGTGATACAAATGTCCCATTTAGAGCTGAGCGTTCCATTGTACCTGTGTGTGTGTGTGTGTGTGTGTGTGTGTGTGTGTGTGGTGGTGTGTTTCTGTCTGCCATTGTCTTTCTCTTCCTTTAAGTTTTTATTTTTTGTATATGATTGTTTTGCATGTATATGTATGGGTGTGTCTTTCTACTTGTCACTATCTCTCTCTTGCTCTCTTTAGATTTTTAAATTTTTATTTTCTGTATATGGTTGGGATGTGTTTGTGCATGTGTGTGTTTATATGATGTAACTGCCTGGTGCATTTGTAGTGTTGTTGAAAATGAATGGTATTGGTCTAAATATCATTTATTATTAGCCCTATAATTATTATGGTGGTATTATTTAACCAATATCATAAACAATAAGACACAGACATCTATCAGATGTTATAACTGTGTTGTAACACCTTGGGCTGGGTAAATACCTCAGTAATCTCCACATCCACCTCTCAGCCCCCGTCCAATGGCATCCACCTCAGCCATTCTTATCTGGGCTATCTCCCATCTATAATTTCATAAATGCTTTATTATCTTTCATCTGGATCACTCCTTTCCACACCATGTTTAGAGTCCTTCCTCCCAGCCTATGTGTTTATTTCTTTCATGCTAACCATCTTTGTGTCTTCCTCCTCTTTCCTCTTTTCCTGCCTGTCTCTGTCTCCTTCCTGTGAGCCTCTCTGTTCTCCAAGCCCACAAACCTTAGCTCCACCTGATTCACCTATGCCCTACCCAGGAATATTATCTTAGGTTGGTTTACACAACAACAATAGGTGTATCTGAGCAGTAACCAGATCTTGAGGGTCAGTTATTAGCATCAAAATACAAACATTAGACCAACCACCAACAATGGAGTCCAAAAGATGATGTTGGATCCTTTGAATCTGGAATTAAGAACAGCTGTACGCCACCATGTGGGTGCTAGGAACCAAACCTATGTCCTCTGTAAAAGCAGCACGTGTTCTTAATTGTTGAGCCTCCTCTCCAGCCTCATAAAGTGCAGTTTGACTAGCTATGAGCCTGGATGTTATTCACCATCTACTAAAAAAAAAAAAGTTTCTCCAATAAGGGTTACGAGATGCACTAATCTATATCTTTATAGTATCATATAGAGTCTTTGAGGTATATTCTCAAGAATGGTACAGTTAGATCATAAGGTATATGTATGCCCAGTTTTGTTTTTTTGTTTTTTGTTTTTTAGGAACTCCCACTAACCTTTTCAAGCCAAGAAACCTATAGAAATCAGGGAGACCAGCAGTGATGCACCTTACATTCAAGGAGAAGGCATTAAGTATTTGTCTTATAGAGATTTGTACATATGAAAGAAACTAAAATGCACATCAGTGGTGTGAATGTCAGTGCTAAAGAGTTGATAATACTTCACTTGGGGAACGAGTTAGAGTGTGTTCACTGAAGCAAAGGCTGAGAAAATTCACAGAGTGGGTGAGGAGTGGCTTATGCAGGGTTCAGTGGAAAAAAGAGCTTTAGGATCAACTCAGGGTCAGGGGATCATGTTTGCCTTCTACATGGGTAGAAACTCTTAGAAACACTCTGCACGTGGAACTGGCTAGGAGGCTGATAGCTTACCTTGATTTGATCAACTTGACTAGATTTGAAATCACTCAGGAGACAGTTCTGAATGTGTCTGTGAAGTTAGGAAGGTACACACTGAATGTGGCAGCCCCTTTCTGTGTACTGGAGTATCAGACTGAACCAGAAAAGGGCAAACAATGTAGCTAGCCTCCTCATGCTCCCACTACCAAGCCTTTCCTGCCATGAAGGATAAATGAGAGTCATCATGTGGTGTTTTTCTTCCTTGTCTTGGTTACCGAACAAAGCTCGATTATTTCCAGCTTTATTCATTTACTGTAAATTTCATAATTATCTTCTTGACACCTGAATAATATTTCACTGCATAAATGTACATACATTTTATTACCCTGAAACAGGGCCAAAATAAATCTTCCCCCTCCTTCCCTCCATCTCTCTGTTCCTTTCTCCCTTCTTCCTTCCCTCTTTCTTTTATCCTTTCCTTAAGTTGCTTCCTTTGTGTTTTGTCACAGGAACAAGAAAAGTAATTAATATGGAGACACACAAAATAATAGAAAGTACGTATTTGTGTTTTTATGTATGAATTAGCCAGAGACCCAATCACAAATCTAGTTGATAGCTACATTATAATTCATTTCTCATATACTCAGTCATCCAAAAGATCACAGTAAGTATGTCAGCAGGAAAGCGTTTGTCTATGAGGGCAAATGGGACCTTTTCTGCACAATCTAGCTTCCCTTGGCCTCCAGGGCAGGGGATCCTAAATCTGCACACATCCCAACTATTCAAAGGTTGTGTAGTAGATACATGACACATATGTTCCCGTAGGCTCCTGTATCAGGACTACGTCATCCTTTCACTTCCTCTACCTCCTGGACAAATAACTGCAAATAGAACACAGTATGTACTATTTGGCTTTATACTGAGAACATAATTGTCAACACCAAATTAACAGTCTCACCTGCAAAGCAATCTTAGACCATTTCTGACAAAAGTCTCTGTATCAGTTTTTAAAATGATATGTATTCACATACTCTTCACATGAGTACAGAATTTGTTAATTATTTGATAAAGAAGCACTGTATTATGAGAAACATCATTCTATCCATCAGGAGCAGTGAGATTCAGTGGTTCTAAGAATGTTTGAAGGGTCATGTTTTCCCTTGGGCCCAAGAAAAGTGCTTTGCTATGGAATATTATTTCAATAACAGTATTTAGTATCCTGTTTCCTAAAAGAACAGTTGCCCAAGTGAAGCCGAAGATACTGAACGGCTTGCAATACTGAAGCAAACAAGACAATGAATATGCCTCATTGGACAGATTAGGATTCTGCTTTGTTTCTATTTTCTCTGACATCAGAGTGTATGAAAACCAAGACTTAAAATGGTTTTTGGTTTTCTCTTGGGTGTATTGCCACCCATAGCCATCAGCCTGGCTTTGATGTCAGTGATGGCTTTGTTGATAGGGTATAATGACAGTGAGATGAATTGAGGGCCTCTTTATTTACATCTCTAGCTTTTTAGGAAACTACAAGTTTGGCCCTTCGTTTGGCCACATTCTTAATGAATCCAGGTGCACATGGCTGTGGTGGACCTGGCTAGAGGCGGATCTATCAGGATATGGACCTGGTCTGATGTGGTCCATAATTTTTCATACCCAAGCATGCTGACATCAGGTGGTTTCCATAAACTGCCATCAGAAAAGCCACCCTATTCACCCCTGACCAGCTATCCACTTGTACATGAAACATTCATCAATCACCCTAAAGTACAATGCAAGATATGTCAGGCAGCCCCCTTGTAACTATCCTCACTATACTGATATATCATCTTTTTCTACGGAGAATGACGTTTCATGGCTCCTTTTTATAGACATATGCATTCATCTGGAGGTGGCCTGATATTCTAAGACCCAGAAAACATACTTCCTAGAACTAGAGAAACAGGGCCTACAGCAGAGACTGAAGGTCTACCTCAGAGGATCCAGCCACATTCTTCCTTTAAAAGCCTCTCTTTGGCTTTCTCATCTCTCAGGGTGCTTTCTGCCTCTGAACACACTTCTAAATCAAAGCAACATATTTATCCTGAATCTTAACTTGCCCCTTTTTGAGCCAGTATGGTACTTCTCCAGGCATTTGTAGTTTCAGAATTTTTATCTCCAATCATTAAGTGGGAGTTTTGTGTCTTTTTAGAGGAATGTCTGGTTTGAAGGGAGGATTTTTGAATAAACCATTTTACACCTAAATTCACATCAAGTCTCTGTGCATGCCCTGATCTGAAGGAGACATGGGTGCCGAGCTGTGCTTCCTGCCTGGCCTCAGCCATCCCCATGCCAGCTCCTGCTGTTCCACTTTCTGCCAGGGACTCTACAGGGGATGAAAAACAAGCAAGCAAGCAAACAAACAAACAAATGCTGGGCCAATACCCAGACGCCCTGACTTCTATCCTGTGTTGTTAGTCCAGGACAGGCCTTGCAAGATCATCCAGGCTGAAAGAGGAGGCATGGAGGATAGGAGCAAATGGGAGCTACAGAGGGACTCCTGAAGGGTTGCCTGGTCCCAGCAAAGCCTAGCCAAACAGTATATTATGAAAGTCCAGTCTTTTTGCATAATTGTGAACTAGGTACAATGACAAATGGCGGTCATAAAGTAAACTCAAAATAACTTTGCTGGCTTTGAGTGCTAGAGACTACATAGGATAAAAACTCAGAAAATATTAGAGCCATCCAGAGTACAGCTTTTTTGGCTACCAGCTGAGTATATGTGCCTAATTTTCATGCAGCATGGAGATGGCTCTATGCTTCATGAAATGTGTGTCAGGTTACCTCTTCTGATTACAGCAGAAATCCTGGGAATGTATTATTTGGTCTTCATAATTAATCTCTTTTGTGGTACATTTAGGATACATTGGTTTATATATCTGTCTTAAAATAACAACATATAAAAATAAAATATGCAGAAAACCACAGTGGGCCTGACAGAAGGCTTGCATGGCCAAGGGGCACTGTCTTATTGGAGGTCAGTGCTGAACACAAGGGCATGCCTTGCTCTGCTCATGTCCTTTCCCAGTGCCCAGAACAGTCACACACTATAGGCATTTGCTGATTCAGTAGTTAATAAACAACTGAAAACAGAGCTGGGATTCTCTGCTGTGACACATGATAAAGAGAACCTTAGGAATTCTGGAATGGCTTCCTATGGTCACCTGAAATGACACCATGGCTAGAGTGTAGCAATTTATTCAATTTCCCACCATCATTTATCTATTTCAGCTTCTATTTTTTTTCTCCTGAAGAACATGAAATTTTTAAGTGTGTTTGAAAATTCAGAGTAGGTTTTAAGAAGTTTTGTTTGGGTTTTGTTGTTGTTCATTTTTTGTTTTTACCATTGAGACAAGTTCTTGCCATGTAGTCCGGACTGGCCTTGAACTCACTAGGTAGCAGTGCCTGACTTCAAACTCTCATTCAGTTTTCTCAGTCTTCCAAGTGATTAGAAGTGTGCACCATTGTGCTTGTCAAGATAAAAACCTTTCATAAAACAATGGTATAAAGGCCAATGCTACAGAAATTGTACTGACAAGGTGGCTATTATGAGTTTCAGACTGGCTGAAGCTGCTTAGTAAGCTCTTATCATAAACAAACAAACAACAACAAAACAGAAACAAACAGAGTAATTCCTGCGGTTTGAATGAGTGTCAGGAGGAATCCAAGGGTGTGGTGAAGGACTTCTTACAATGTGAGTGTGAGCCGAAAGAAACCAGGTGCTCCGTGTGACAAGAGCATGGGGGAACTGATGACTCCGAGGCATTTTAGACAGTCTGCTTCAGGATACCCTCTTATAGCAGTTACGCATGTGAAGCTTTTGAGAACTGAAGGGTCTAAAAGGAGGGCTTCAAGAGGTTAGAGATGCCTAGGTGCCTTGGGACATGGGTTATATAGGCACAGTAACCTTGGGTATACCTCAATCTATACTTTGGAATGTTCTTACCGTGTATCTTGGCAGCATCTATATGGTGCCAACTCTGAGGTGCACAGACTACATGAACTCTTGCAGTGTGGCCTTCTCTACCAGATTAGATGGATAGGCCCAGGAGAGAGCTGCCACAGGGTCAGGGCCACAACACAGCAGACAGAGTAAAGACACAAAGTAAAGCCAAGAGAGTGGGGTTTCTCCCAGGTACCCAGAAATGTAGTCACCAGAGCACATTGCTAGCCTGACAGACCTACATACTTTTCTCCGTGTTAGCTGTTCCAAGATCCAGAAGACGGGACATGATATGTTTTATCACTGTAATGTAATTTCACAGGTTCCCAGGTTGAGGAGAACTGGTGTCAGGGTGGATTTCACTGGTACCCTTATCTAAGAGGATGAGATCTAGACTTAAGCATTAAAGATGCTGCAGCTCAGATTTTATGGGTCTATTGGTTTGGAATGAGACTCTTGCTTATGAGAAGAACATGAATTTTTGGGACCTAGGATAAAATGATGTAGCAATGAATGCATATCATTCAAAAGATAAGTTGAAATCCCCAAAGTGGTGGTGTTGAGAAGTGGGCCCTTGAAAAAACAAGTCATAGTCCTCGATCCTTTCAAAGGAGGCTTCAGAGAGTTCACTTTGTTCTCTTTTCTGTCATCTGAGGACATGGTTTTTGTTCTATTCTGCCCCTCTACTGATTCTATCACATGACACACAGTAGAAGGTGCCAAACTAAAAACAGGGAGTGACCATCGCTAGGCTCCAGTGCTAGCCTCTTAACCTTGTAATTCCCTGTCTACAGAACTATGAGAAATGCTATTCTGTCTCTTACAGATTGTCTTGCCAAAGCTATTTTGTTATAGCTGCACAATAGATTAACACATGGAGTGCACAGTGCAGTGACTCTTTCAGAACCTCTACTTTAATGGAGCTACAGAAGGAGAGGGATCAAACTTGTTTCCTAAACATCCTCCCAGCACAGTAAGTGACAGTCGGAAATAACCCTCAGCTGCTTGGCCTTCAGCCTCCAGCCTCCTGCTCTGTCACTACAGGTCAGAGTGGTCTGACCTGCTCAGCTGGCTGACTCTTGCTTTGTGAATGTGTGCTGAGCACACCACTACACCTCTCTGGGCCTTGGTGTAATTACCTTTGAAAATAATGCTTTGGGGAAAGCAATTAAAGCTGTATGAAGTTATCAGGTATGTACCATCCAACAAAGCGTTAAAAAGAGAAACTCTCAGTGAAAAAGTGGCCATAGAGTAGTCAGGAAGCTCCTTTACCAGACCCTAGATCTGTAAACATCCTGATCTTATCCAGACCTCCAAGGAATGAATTTCTGTTGTTACAATAGTCTATAATAAAGCAATGAAGACTAAATGTGAACTGCAAACCCAGCTACCACCCCCAAGTAGATGCTCAGAAATGTTACCTCCTTCGCTAAACACAGTAATTGATCATTATTTGACTTTTCTTTCATAGATCACAATCATGGAGGGATTCAGGATCACTATTCTGTGCAAGAAAGCTCTATGCACCTGTGGAAGTGAAGGTTTGTGCAAACACTGATGATTTGGAATCTCTTGAAATACATATTCTCTCTCCCCAGCCAAAACCTGACTCCTTTGAGGTTTTGATAGAGTAAGTGATGGGAACGGAGGTTCTAGCTCTGTCAAGTCACGGATCTTTGGTTCGTAGACTGGAAGCTGCATTTTGGGAAAGCAAGAAACACACTTAATATTCATGACTGCTTTGATTAGAACAATTGAAACGATGAATGTGGGGTTTGCTCCTCTGCTGGCCAGAAACAACAAAATTATGTGCATAGGCAGCATTACTCCAAAGTCCATTTTCAGTGATCTTGAATTTGTTACTCATCTCAGGCACCTGTTTCCTCCAGGCCGCTTCCCATTCCCTCTACCCCCTGTTTTCTTGAAGCATCTGATGACCCACAGTGTAAGGAAAAAATTCAACAACCAATCTTCATCCTGAAAAGATTCTGTTTCCACAGGCAATAAAACTCTCAAAGATAATAAGGAGTATATAAATTACAAATTCCAATCACTATCTTCCATTAGGGCAACTGTACTCAGAACGGGGTATGGACGCAGTATCTACTCACAAGTCAGCTTAACTTAAAGGCCTAAACCCCACTATCCCTTCTCTGTTAACTCTTCAGTTAATTCCTCAGTGGTATGAAGAGGTAATAGCAAAGGGCTTTTAAGCTCCTCTCCTACAGGAAAACTTCTGTTCCTTTCCCTAAGCAAAGGGTGTCTATGGAGGAGCTCCTTCATCAATGCAGGCTACAGATGAAACACAAGCTCTGCATTCTGAGGACTGCATACTATATGTGCCCCAAGAAGCTGATATTTTACAATGAGGCAATGGAAGACATTCACATTTTACTGCATGGTTCAGACCATACTTCAGGTCAGCCTGTGGATAATCAAGTTCCCCTGCACTGAAAGACTACTGCTACCAGCCTGTTTAGCCCAGGCCTTACACTATGCCTAGTCTGAGTATTAAGAGCATTTTTTTTTTGTCATTTTCTTAGAGTCTAATCACCCTTTTGTGCCCCTTCATATTTTCCTGTCATAGAAGCTTTAGGGATTCCAGGGAGGTCACTTTGACATGGGCAGAACAAAATGAGTCTGGTAGGGCCACAGTTGCCTAGAAAGCAGAACTGGGTGACAGTGTCCCATAAAACATAGTCACATAGGACTGTGTAGAAAGCTATGAACTCTTTGAAGCTATGCAAATTGTGTGGGGAGAGGCTCCCTTGTGGGCATGCTTTTTATTTGGCATGGTGATCGGAAACTTACCTGAAGTTCCTTTTGGTCACTATGTTTTGTTACAGTAATCTCCCTAACAAAGACAAAGAACAAACTTAAAACGGTGCAAGTATTTAAGCTCTCAACTCCCACCCCAGTGACGAATCCTCCAGAAATGCTACAACTCCGAAACCAAACAACCAAACAACATCACCACTGTGAGCAAAACATTCAAATGTCCAACACTATGGGGGACATTTTCCTCAAACCACAGCAGGTAGCATTGCTTCATCAGTATGACTAGTACTCAGGAAGACTTGAAAAGTACACAAACAGCTTTTTTTGACATTACAGATTTCACTCCAAATGCTCTTGGGAGTCAACTCCAGCTAGAACAATCCCTGGTCCTACAATATGAAGATTGTTAGGAATATTAGAGAACGGCCCAGCCCACAAACTGGCAAGCTAAATGTGACTAGTAGAGGCTCTGGTATGCAAAGAACTAGCAAATTGAAGATGCTAGTTTCAGTCTAGTGTTTTATTTCATCTTTTTCACTTTTTACTATGCTCAAGTAGGATTTTTATCTGTTGACTTAAAAAAACTTTATGTATTTTGTGATTATCTTCACATATTCATCCAATTACATTTAGATATTTTTATATTATTGGGCAATAGTTTTCCTTGGATTTGTACTCTTGTTTTATCCTATTCCTCCTGTACTTTTATTAGCATTTTAACTTTATTTAAACATACTCTTGTGTTTTTATTTTTGGACTTCTTAATTATTAGGCAATCTTTTGTTGTTGTTGTTTCTATTTTTTTAATCTTTTGTTCTTTTGTCTTCCCCTTCATAAAATGCTTTTTCATGGCTCTTCTTTTTTTATTTCTTTTATTTAAACTTGTCCCCCCAACATTTTCCCTCTTTCCTTAACTCTTTGATCTCATTCATTGATTATTTAACATTCATCTGAAATAATTTTTTACTTCACATCATACTCTATAGTAGTTTTGTATTTTCTATTTTATGGTTACAAGTGATGAATTGGTGAGCTATAATTGATTTTTAGTGTATTTTTTGTCTTAGGTTGGTTGATGTTTTATGTTGCTACATCACTTTTATTTGTCTCTGAGTCTTTGAGAACAGGCTTCACAGTAATAGTGTATCGCCAAACCAAAGGTATATTTCTAAACAAATGAATTGTGACACAAACACAAAAGAAGCTTGATAAACCAATGCCACTTGATTCCTCTGAAAGGTCAGAACTGCTCAACTACTAAACTCAAGGACAAAGAGCTAGGCAAAATGCTGGATAAAAAATTTTAAAGTTTACTGGTAAAAGGCACCAGTAATTGGAAAAAGAATACAAACAAGAAAATACATTCAAGTCAGGACAAAGAGAGGAAAAAGTTGCTAAAAATGAAGGAGAAAAATCATTAATGTGGTTTTAAAAACTCAGCAACATAAAAGAAAATTTTAACAAAAAATTAAAATTAAAAAGTACTAAATATAATTGTTGTAGGTGAAAAACTCAACGAATATAATAAAAGAGTAATAACATCACCAATAGATTCAACCAAGTGGAAGCAAAATTAATATAAAATACTATATTCAAAGACCAATATGGAAATAACAAGAAGTAGAAAAACAAATTAAAATTGATATAATATTCACCAGCACTCGTATAGGGCTAAGATTCTGAAATATGATCAAAGTGACCAAACCTTATAATCAACAGTATAGAAAGAATGATCTAAATACTATAGGGACAGATACCCTGTTCAGTAAAATTTTAGCATAATATTATACTAACACAGGGAAAGAAATAAACACCCAAACTTAAAAGAAGCATTTAGAGAACCCTCCAAATGATCAGAAAGAATACATTATAGATCATACATTATAGTCAATATGTTAAAAATACAAAGCAAACAGTGTTAAAACTCCCAGAAGAAAACCCCAAATTTATCAATGAAGCCCCAAATACCAGAATAACATCAGCAAACTGAAGATATAAGGAAGCATAGAATAATATATCTCAGAAAGTAAATAAATGTCAACCAGATTATTATAATATTCAGCAAAGCAATATTCTAAATTGGTAGATAAATAAGGACTTTTCAAGATATACATAATTTGAAGAGGTTCATGATTGTAATCGCCATGCTAGCCGTGGACAACATATGTAAAGAAATACTCTACACAGACAAAAAAAAAAAAAGACAATCTCATTCAAAAGAGCCCAGGAAACAGCAATATTCATGAGAGGAATAGATGAAAGAGAACTAAGAAGGAAGCTACACATCTAACACAGTAAACTAAAAAGTTTATAAGACCGAACAAAGTAAAGAACAATAGCCCAATCAACCAGAAAAACAATCGACAAAGTTATAGGAACTGATGACTATCAGTAAATAACAGCTTTAGATAAATAATCTCAACTCACCAACAATGATACAACTTAAAAAAAAGATTCAACTGTCTGTAAGATAGACAAGAAAACTAAAAATCATCAAAGAAACTTTGTATTTAAACTACACAAAATATTCTATGTAACAGAAACAGAACATATATTCTCAGTAGCCTGTGGAACTTTAATAAAATAGACTACATTCTATATCATAAATCAAACCTTACCAAACACCAAAAAAAAAAAAACCTGAAATAGCTTCTTGTATGTTAGATCACAGTACAGCAAAACTGGGAATTAGTAGAACCAGAAATTACACAAATACATTGAAGACTAAATAATACCCCTGTGAATGGTGAATGGGTTACTGAATGGGAAAATGTAAAGCTCCTATCCCAAAGAAAAGTGAAATTATAAACACCCAAAACATTTAGTATACAACTAAGACAGTTCTAAGAGAGTTTATAGATATTCATGTATATATTAAAACATGAAAAAGATCTCAAATAAATAATGATGAACCTCAAAGTCTTAGAATAACAAAACTTCAAATCCAAAATATGTCAAGAAATAATTAAAGATCAGGAATAAAAGTAATAAAATATAGACTAAGGTAATAATTAATACAATTAGTGATTCTGTGAAAAAAATTAACAGGAATGACAAATCCTTTGCCAAAGTTATCAAAGCAAAACTATGACCAAAATTAATAAAATTAGAGACAAAATGGGTTCCAATGAAATTCAGAGCCTCCTTGGGGAATATTTTTAAAACCATTGCGGTTTAAATGAAAATGGCCCTCATAGGCTCATAAATAGTGGCACTATTTGAAAGGATTAGAACATGTGGCCGAGTTGGGGAAGTGTGTCACAGGGGTGAGCTTTGGGATTTCAGATGCCCAAGCCAGGGCCAGTGTCACCCTCTGTTCCTTCTGCCAAAACCATGTGTAGACTTTCAGTGTTTTTCCAGCGTCATGTCTCCTCTGAGCCACCATAATTTCTGCAGTGACAATAGCTGACTAAACCTCTGAAACGTAAGCCAGGCCCAATTGCAGACTTTCCTTTATAAAAGGTTCTGTGCTCGTGGTGTCTCTTCACAGTAATAAAACCCTAGCTAAAACAGCCCCATAAGCTCATATAGTTGATGCTTGCTCCCTAATTGGAGGACTGTGTTGGGAAGGATTAGGAGGTATAGCACTGTTGGAGGAGATGAGTCACTGGGGGCGGATTCTGAAATTTCAAAAGCCTATCTCAGTCAAAGTCATTCTCTCTCTCTGTCTCTCTCTGTCATTCTCTTTCTCTCCTTCCAATTTGTGGATAATATGTAAGTTCTCAGCTACTCTAGTGCCATACTTTTCACCATGATGGCCTTGAACTCACCCTGGGAAACTAAGCAATCACTCAATTAATTGCTTTCTTTTATAACTTGCCTTGTTCATGGTATCTCTTCCTAGCAATAGAAAAACTGGAACTATTGAATTACAAAACCCTGGAGAATCTAGAAGAATCAGTTTTTCTTAGGAATTGTGACATATGACTGTAAGGCCAGTATTTGGGAGGCTATGGCAGAAGACAGTTTTTAGACCCAAGACAACTGGGATAAAGAGTGAGACCTATGTCCAAAATAAGCAAACAATATCAACAACAAAAACTAAAAAGCAATGTCCAGAGCAGTCATAGAAACAGTACATCACTTATAAATGAATTACAGCAAGACCAAAAGGAAATGACTTAATTTTTGAGTGCTAAGTGAATTGTCAACCATGAAACCTTACTCTAGAAAAAACTGATAAATAAAGTGGAAATGAGAAATTGTAAATATCTTACAAGATTGGCTGAGGTAAATTATTTAAAAAAAAAAGGTTGGCTATTTAGACCAAGAAATAGAGAATGAAAAATAAAATTAAGCATAGTAGGATATTCTTTGATGGGGTACTTTAACTATAGTTTATGGTTAAAGCAAAATTAACAACAGTTTCTTTTTTAATTTATTTTTTTAATTTATTACAATTTATTCACTTTGTATTCTAGCAGTAACCCCCTCCCTCATTTCCTCCCAATTCTGCCCTCCTCCCTCTTCTCTTCCTATGCCCCTCTCCCAGGCCACTGATAGAGGAGGTCCTCCCCTTCCATCTGACCCCAGCCTATCAACTCTCATCAGAACTGACTGCACTGTCTTTCTCTGTGGCCTGGTAAGGTTGATTCCTCCCTCAAGGAGAAATATAACACTGTTTCTTGAGGTGTTCCTTGCGCATGGTAAAAGAGTTATGCTTAAAACTCAAGAATAAAAAAATATACTAAATGAAGTAATATTTACCAATCTGTCAAAGGGGAAAATATCAATACCATAGAAAAATAGGAAAGTAAACTATACACTGTGATATGCTCAAATGTATTATAAAGAAATCAAAATTAAACTCTACATTTGAGCTACAGGAAGAAAATCAAGAAATAAAACTGTAAAATTAGACAAAAAAAAAAAGACTGGGCAGTGGTGGTCCACAATTTTAATCCCAGCACGAGGGAGGCAGAGGCAGACAGATCTCTGTGAGCCTGAGACCAGTCTACGCTACGAAGAATGTTCCAGGACAGTCAGGATTACAAAGAGAAATACTGTCTCAAAAAACAAAACAAACACACATAAAAACAAAGTGGAAAAAATTTTTAAAAAATTCAGTCTAAGCCCTACCACAACAAAAACTACATACATATAAACGGCCTAAGTCAAGAAAATGCCAGATATTAAGAAGGACATAACCCTAATAGATTTTGTCTACAACAAATTTTCTTGAACATAAAAGTAAATTATAGTTGAAGACTTCAAAATTTCATGCTTAAAAGTTAATAGAATTACTCAACAGGAATTCAACAACAATGTAAAGGAACTCAGTCATTCTGTTACCAGCAAAAGCCATTTGATATTTATAGAACATCATCCAATAGCAGTAAAACAAACATTTCAGCAGAGTGTTCATATGTCATGCATATGGTGGGTCTTCAAACATATCTTATCATATTTAAAGTTGTTAAATCATACATTATATTCTTTGGTAGTATGACATCAAATTACAAACAAAGAAACAAAAGATTAGAAGAAAACTTCCAAACACTTTGAAATTAAATAACCTACATTTAATTAATCTGGGGGCCAATATCTATCAAGAACAGATCATATTACAGAAACAGCAGGGGAGAAGAAAAAGAAAAGAGAGGAAAATTAATAAGTAAGTTATCAAGGAAGGAATGCATAAGTGAACTTTCAAAATTTCTACAGTTGAATGAAAATAAAATTACAATAGATGCAGTGGGAAGAGATAACCAAAACCCCTCAGATTAAAACTAAGCTTCAATCTCATAAAAAACGGAAAGATGAAATTAAAGAAGTCAAAGTGAGTCAAAAGAAAGTGAATAATACAGATAAAACAGAAATAAAATTGAAAAATGAGAAAACAAGTATAAGAGGTGTGTTTGGGGAATGCTAGTGAAATGACAACAGGTGTATTGGGTGCCTTTAAACAGTTGGTCCCTTTCCAAGGAAAGGGGCAGGGAGGAGATGAGGGAGGGATAGGGACGGAATGCGGGAGGGGGCTATGGCTGCGATACAAAGTACATAACCTGTGATTAATATAAAATAAAAATGTAAAAAAAAATAGGAAAAAAAGAAACAGATAGAATTTCTCAGCTCTTTTGAGGTTTGGCTTGGGACAATGCTGCCAGATAGTAGGGTTCCTAAGTTGGCTATGGTTGCAGTCACTTTGGAATCTAACATAACTATGGCTCAATTTTCAATGCTGCATTGGTTATCTAGGAATGCTCACTATTTCTCCTACTTTACTGAAGGCATCACTCCATTTTGCCAAGTAGGCTTCTCCAAGGAGTGGATCTCGAATCCTTTACTTGCCCCAAAAGAAAAAAATAAAAGTGCGGCGATACCCCGGAGAGAAAGTCTGTCATACATGCTGGAGTGGAAGTATGTCATGTCATTATCTCTGTTGCATATGTCACAAGTGAGACACTGAATCTAGTTCACATGACAGAACATCCAAAGAACATAAAATCAGTAGGTAGATGACGGAGCAACCTTGGAGTCTGGCAACTACATTAGAACTCATTTTTCTTATTTTAAATAATCACAGATATACATAAAGTTTCCAAGATAGCACAGAGATATTTGTACCGCTTACCTGAATATGCCCATGGCCACAAAATAATAATACGAACTCAAAACCATGAAATTTGTATTGGTATAATGTGTGAACCAGCTTTTAAAAAGTTTTTATTAATTAAACTTTATTTACTTTGTATTGCCCCATAGCGCCCTCCCTCTTCCCTTCCAAAGTCTCCCTTCCTTCCCCTTCTCTACACATGCCCCTCCCAAAGTCCACTGATGGGAGAGGTCCTCTTTTTCTTCTTCTGATCCTACTCTATCAGGTCTCATCAGGAGTGGCTGCATTGTCTTCCTCTGTGGCCTGGCAAGGCTGCTCCCCCACCTCCCTCCGAGGGTAAGGTGATGAAAGAGCAGGCCAATCAGTTCATGTCAGAGGCAGTCCCTGTTCCTGTTACTCTGGAACCCACTTGGACACTGAACTGCCATGGGCTACATCTGTGCAGGGGTTCTAGGTTATCTCCATGCATGGTACTTGGTTAGAGTATCAGTCTCAGGAAAGAACCCTGTGCTAAGGTTTTTTGGTTCTGCTGCTCTCCTTGTAGAGTTCCCAACCTCTTCAGATCTTACTTTTTGCCCCTTCTTTCCTAAGAGTCCCTGCACTCAGCCCAAAGATTGGCCAAAAGTCTCAACATCAGCTTTGATAGTCTGCAGGGCAGAGCCCTTCAGAGGCCCTCTATGGCAGGTTCCTACCTTGTTCCCTATTTTCTCCTTTTTCTCATGTCCATCCTCTTTGCCTTTCTGAAAGGAGATTGAGCATTTTAGCCAGTCTTCCCTCTTGATTAGTTTCTTTAGGTGTATAGATTTTAGTAGGTTTGTCCTATATTACATGTCTATATGAGTGAATATATACCATGTGTGTCTTTCTGCTTCTGGGATAGCTCACTCAGGATGATCTTTTCCAGTTCCCAACATTTACCTGCAAATTTCATGATTTCCTTCTTTTTTATTGCTGAGTAATATTCCATTGTGTAAAGGTACCACAATTTCTGTATCCATTCCCCAGTTGAGGGGCATCTGGGTTGTTTCCAGCTTCTGGCTATTACAAATAAAGCTGCTACAAACATGGTTGAGCAAATGTCCATGTTGTGTACTTGAGCCTCTTTTGGATATATGCCTAGGAGTGGTATAGCTGGATCTTGAGGAAGTGCTAATCCTAGTTGTCTGAGGAAGCACCAGATTGATTTCCAGAGTGGTTGTACAAGTTTACATTTCCACCAGTAGTGGAGGAGGGTTCCCCTTTCTCCACATCCTCTCCAGCATGTGTTGTCACTTGAGTTTTTTATCTTGGCCATCTCTTTATAGAGAAATCTCAGGGTCATTTTGATTTGCATTTCCCTAATGACGCTGAGCATTTCTTTAAGTGTTTCTCTGCCATTCGATATGGAGAGTTCTCTGTTTAGCTCTGTTCCCCATTTTTCAATTGGATTATTCGGTTTGTTGCTTTTCAACTTAGTTCTTTATATATACTGGATATTAGCCCTTTGTCAGATATAGGGTTGGTGAATTCTTCCTCAGTCTGTAGGCAGTCGTTTTGTTTTGATGACAGTGTCCTTCCCCTTACAGAAGCTTTTCAGTTTTATGAGGTCCCATTTATTGACTGTTGATCTTAGAGCCTGTGCTGTTCGTGTTCTGTTCAGGAAGTTGTCTCCTGTACCAATGAATTCAAGGCTTTTCCCCACTTTTTCTTCTAAGCGGTTTAGTGTGTCTGGTTTTATGTTGAGGACTTTGATCCACTTGGACTTTAGTTTTGTGCAGGGTAATAAGTATGGATCTATTTGTATTTTTCTACATGTAGACATCCAGTTAGACCAGTACCATTTGTTGAAGATGCTATCTTTTTTCCATTGTATGGTTTTGGCATCTTTGTCAAAAAGATGGTGTCCATAAGTGTGTGGGTTTATTTCTGGGTCTTCTATTTGGGTCCATTGATCCACCATTCTGTTTCTATGCCAGTTCCATGCAGTTTTTAATACTGTTGCTCTATAGTACAGCTTGAGATCAGGGATGGAGATACCTCCAGAAGATCTTTTATTGTAGAGTATTGTTTAGCAATTCTGGGTTTCTTGTTATTCCATACAAAGTTGAGAATTTTTTTTCTTTCAAGGTCTGTAAAGATTTGTGTTGGTAATTTGATGGGAATTGCATTGCATGTGTAGATTGCTTTTGGTGAGATGGCCATTTTTACTGTTAATCCTGCCAAGCCATGAGCATGGGAGATCTTTCCATCTTCTGATATCTTCTTCTAATTCTTTCTTCAGATACTTGAAATTTTTTTCATACAAGTATTTGACTTCCTTGGTTAGGGTCACAACAAGGTACTTTATGTCTTTTGTGGCAATTGTGAAGGGTGTTGTTTCCCTAATTTCCTTCTCAGCCCTTTTGTCTTTTGTATACAGAAAGGCTATTCATTTTTTTTTTTTTGAGTTAATTTTGTATCTGGCCACTTTGCTGAAGGTGTTTTTCAGCTGCAGGAGTTCCCTGGTAGAATTTTTGGAGTCACTCAGATATACTATCATATCGTCTGCAAATAGAGATACTTTGACCTCTTCCTTTCGATTTGTATCCCCTTGATCTCCTTCAATTGTCTTATTGCTCTAGCAAGGACTTCCAGAACTATGTTGAAGAGATATGGAGAGAGTGGGCAGCCTTGCCTTGTCCCTGATTTCAGTGGGATTGCTTTAAGTTTCTCTCCATTTAGTTTGATGTTGGCTATAGGCTTACTGTATATTGCCTTTATTATGTTTAGGTATGTGCATTGTATCCCTGATCTCTCCAAGACTTTAAAGAGGAACAGGTGTTGGATTTTATCAAATGCTTTTTCAGCATCTAAGGAGATTATCATGTGGTTGTTTTCTTTCAGTTTGTTAATATGGTGGATCACATTGATGGATTTCTGCATGTTGAACCACCCCTGCATATCTGGGATGAAGCCTACTTGGTCATACTGGATGATATCTTTGATGTGTTCTTGTATTCAGTTTGCAAGTACTTTGTTGAGTATTTTTGAGTCAATGTTCATAAGGAAGATTGCCTGAAATTCTCTTTCTTTGTTGGGTCTTTGTGAGATTTAGGTATCAAAGTGACTGGCTTCATAGAATGAGTTTGTTAGTGATAACTGATTGCCTCTTGGAGCAGTGTCTGGGGGTTGATCTTGGGGATCCCGAGCTTCTGTAGGTCTGAGGTTGGAGCTCTGTGCCCCAGTTCCTAAGTGGTAGTCAGTGGTCAGTGGTCGGTAAGCACCGTTCTCATGGGAGCAGCTGAAGGCTAGTTGGTGCATAGTAGGTCTCTGGGCTGCATTGCCCACTCCTCCCTGTCTGCGGGTCCTTTTCCAGGGAAATCCTGGGTACCCTAAGTCAGTCTCTATTTGCTTCCTTCCCTGTGGGGTTTTCTCCTGACAGGGAAACCCAGGCTCTGATGCCCTGGGGCACACAGTTCTGTGAAGGAGAGTTCTGTGCAGCAAGTCTCTGTGCTGGGGGGTGGAACCTAGTGCAGAGCTGGGGGTGCAAGCCTGCCATTCTGCAGGACCTTTGCCTGGGGAAGGCTGGGTGACTTAGGTCAGTCCCATTTCTTTCCTTCCCTGTGGGTTTTTCTCTCGGCTGGGACCCCAAGTCTCTGGTGTTTTTGTGCTCACCATTCAGCCTGGGAAGGTGATCAGGACACACAGGCATATGACTCCGGTTTGGTGACCAAGTGCCTGCGCGACCAGGGTTCTCTTCCGGGTTCTGAATGGGTGTTCTGGGAATGGACCCAACCGGTTCCTGCACCATGGGGCGTCCTCTCACCTGGGAAACATGATTGCTGTTGTTTTAGGGCCCAGAGTTCAGGCTCCTGGTCACTGTACCAAAAATGTTGTTCTGCAGCTCAGAAGCAGCGTCCTCCTCATGCAGCCATCTTGTCCCCCCCCCACCCCCCGCTTCTCAGTGTCATGAGATCCTATTTATTAATTTTTTATCTCAGAGTCTGTGCTGTTGGTATTCTGTTTAGGAAGTTTTCTCCTATACCAATGAGTTCTAGGCTTTTCCCCACTTTGCCTTCTAATAGGTTTAGAGTCTCTGGATTTAGGTCAAGGTTTTTGATCATCTTGGATTTGAGTTTTGTGCAAAGTGATAAATACTGATCTATTGGCATTTTTCTACATGCAGCTGTCCAGTTAAGTCAGCACAATCTGTTGAAGATGTTTCATGTTTTCATTGTATGGTTTTGACTTCTTTGTCAAAAATCAAGTGCCTGTAGGAGTGTGGGTTTATTTCTGAGTCTTCAATTCAGTTCTATTGATCAACCAGTCTTTTTCTATGTCAATACCATCAGGTTTTACTTCTATTGCTCTGTAGTACAGTTTGAGATCAGGAATGTTGATGTCATCAGAAGTTCTTTAATTGTAAAGAATTGTTTTGGATATCCTGGGTCTTTTATTTTTCCATGTAAAGTTAATGATTGCTCTTTCTAGGTCTGTAAAGAATTGCATTAAAATTTTGATGGAAATTGCATTAAATTTGTAGATGGCTTTTGGCAGGATGACCCGTACTCTCAGTAGTTATTCCTACCAATCCACAAGCATGGGAGATCTTTTCTTTTTTTTTTTTAATTTTTTTTAATTTTTTTTAATTTATTTATTTTTATCTCAATCACAGGTTGGGTACTTTGAATCCCAGGCGTAGCCCCCTCCCCC
>CM053745.1:173787-198501 GCA_028658305.1 Pachyuromys duprasi | reverse complement strand
GAGGGTGTAAGGTGAAATCTCAGAGTCGTTTTGATTTGCATCTCTCTGATGGCTAAGGACGTTGAGCATTTCTTTAAGTGTTTTTCTGCCATTCTATAATCCTCTACGGTCAGTTCTCTTTTTAGCATGGGAGATCTTTTCATCTTCTAAAATCTTCTTCACTTTCTTTCTTCAAAGACTTGAAGTTCTTGTCATACATTTCTTTCATTTGCTCGGTTAGAGTTACACTAAGATACTTTATATTATTTGTTGCTATTGTGAAGGTTGTTGTTTCCCTAATTTTTTGTCAATTGTTTAAAGGTGGGATACTAACATTTTAAAATTAATTTTGTATCCAGACACTTTGCTGAAACTGTTTATCAGCTGTAAGAGTTCTCTGGTACAATCGGTTTCTATGCCAGTACCAACAGTTTTTATTATTGTTGCTCTATAGAACTGCTTGAGATCATTGGTGGAGATACCTCCAGAAGGTCTTTTACTGTAGAGGATTGTTTTTTAGCTATTCTGGGTTTTTGATTTTCAATATGAAGTTGAGTATTTCTCTTTCAAGTTCTGTAAATAATTGTGTTGGTAATTTGATGGGAATTACATTGAATCTGTAGATTGCTTTTGGTAAGATGATCATTTTTACTATGTTAGCCCATTGGTAGACCCAAAGAACAGTGAGATCCCTATGTTGCCCACAGTGGGGATGTGGGTGGGAGGAATTGATGTCTGGCTGCTAGCATAGAGCAACCCTGGATCTGGGCTCTGCAAGCACTCACTTGAATGTGCATGTGCTTGCAGGTCAGAACAGGGAAACCAGTACTTAGGGCAACCATCTCTGCTGTCTCAGTCACTGAGTACCACATGCTGAGATAAAACTAATGCCTGGTTTTTATGTCTACAACAATAATATTTTCTTTATAAAATGTATTAAAAACTGGCCCAAAGACTAAACATTTTATGCTTTATAATTTTCTTGATGAATCATCTAAAACCTGGTGATCAGATTTTCTCCAAATGATGTATATGTTTTTTATACTGAGGTGAAATCTTCATTTGCCAGAACTACTCCATATCAATTGAAAATATTCTATCACAAAGAATTGTTTTTAATTTGGAAATTCATTCTAAATTATAAATATTTAAATTTATTAAATTTGTGTCATTATATAAAACTTTGACTGTTTTTATGATCTTCAGTCCTATAGGTTGATTATTAAATAGACCAATGACTCTAATTGCTAAAAGTGGATAATGCCTTCATTTTTCTTATCATAAAATACTTCAGTTATGGAGAGTCCAAGATGGCAGCGACCAGCACTCACCGTATTTCAGGGACACAGGATCTGAAACTCTGAGATTGGTGAGTGGAGAGGCAACTGAATCCAGAACATCAACATTGAGGCTTCCTGGGTGAGAGGGGACAACCTGCGAGTTTTGACCTGGATAATTTGGATCCAGGTCACCCGTGGACATCTCTGGGGACTGAGAGTGGCGAATATTTGACATCCCTGCACTTTCCCTTACTCCAAGCACTGGCCTCCCTACTTGGTAGAGGCTGCAGTGGTTGCCTCAAGCAGGAGCCTTGGTGCTCAGTGACTGAGCTTTATTACATTCAGTTATATCCATGTCACATTTATTTTAGTATACAAACAGTATATTAAAAAGTGTACACACAGATATGTAGAATAACATTTACCATTATGTCTGCTTAGCTAAATATCCCTCACAGGGCTTTGACCTCCCAAGACATGAGTTTTTGAACAGGCTTAGAATACTAAGCACAAAATCATTTCTGTGGAGCTAACCTCAAGTCAAACCAAAAAGAACCTGGTTACCCCTACAGTAATCGTGGTGGTTTGAATTAGATTACTCCTCCCCACCAACTAAAAGGCTCATATTTGAATATATGGTCCCTAGTTAGTGGAACTGTTTGTAAAGGATTAGGAGTTATAACCTTGTTGAAGGGGGCTGTGTAATTGAGGTTAGGCTTTGAAGTTTCAGAAGCCCATACAGTTCCCAGTTCTCTCTCTCTCTCTCTCTCTCTCTCTCTCTCTCTCTCTCTCTCTGTCTCTCTCTCTCTCTCCCTCCTCTGAATAGATGCAAGCTCTCAGCAACTGCTCCAGTGCCATGCTTACCTGCCTGTTGTCATGTTCCTTACCATGATAGTCATGGACTAATGTAGGCATAAGATTATTTGAATTGTGTAATTCAAATGCTGATTTCTGTACTCCCCCATATATGGTTGCAATCCTTGTTCTGAGAATCTCCATCTCAATGTTGTATAAATCCTCTTCCCCAATTTTCCCTTGATATTCCAACAAAGCAGTTTACAGACATTGCTGAGCAAGGGAAAGAATAAGGCTGGATTTCCTGCCAGCCAGGGGAAGAGGAGGAGTTAGAGGAGAAAGTAGAGGAATCAGCCATGGGTAGAGGAATAAGGAAAAAGATCTCAGCAAGAAAGCTACAAAGTTCAAGTGTCTCTGGGTTGCAGAATGAGAGAAAGCCAAATTAGCTTAGATGGTTAAGAACAGAGTTAAAACTGCTCAGTTCCTGTGCTGTGAAACTTGTTAATAGAGTCTCAATTATTTATGTGATAGACGGATTAAAAGAGAAACTGAGAAACAAACACAGTTTTATAAAAAAAATAACCACAGCAGACTAAAGTTTTGAATTGTGAGCTCCCTTATTAAATTATTTTTTATAAGTTGCCTTGGTCATGGTATCCCTTCACAAAAAATAGAAAAGTAACTAAGACAGAAATCATGCCACTCCTGCACATGTGGACACATCTTGCCTGACAGATTGTTGTTATAGCTTGTTTTGACCATTGCTACTGTTTTTCTCCAGGCACCTACATAGCAACTCTCTGTACTTTGAAAGCAGAAAGTTTCCAGGTCTTGTCTAGCTTAATCCCTCTGCATCTTGCACCTATATTTATGGCCTTTTCAGCAGTAGGGTCTTATCAAATTCTGCTGAGGGACCAAATAGAAAGTCAAAATCATCTATTGATTTGAAGGCCTTTGAAGCCTCCCTGAAAGACAACTTTTTAGGAAGCTGTTGAGATTCTTGTCTTCAATCTCACTACTTCTAGGAGAGACATCTAGCCATACTGGCTATTTACCTTCAAAGATTTTTTTTTGCATTCCTTATATATTTCTATCCTTAATCCTCTGTCAAAATATCTCTGAAAATGTTATATCTCATTGTATAAATCCCACTTTACTCAATTTTTCTTCAGTTTTTTTGTTGTTTGTTCTTTCGTTCCTGTATTAACAGTTTTCTGTTGCTATGGTGACATACCATGACCATGCAAGTTAGGGAAAAATTACTTATTTTGCCTTACATTTCCAAAGGAATAGAGATATTATGGTGTTCTCATGGAAGTATGAACAAGAAGCTGGCTTGTCACATTTCATCCACACACAGGAAGCAGAGAAAACAGGAAGTTGGAACAGGGTATAAAAGTTCAAATCCCTCCCTCAGTGACATAACTCTTCAAGCAAATTCCCACTTCTTAAAACTTGCGAAAGCTTCTCAAACAGCAACATTGTAGTAGTTTGAATGAAAATGTTCCTCCCCCCATAGATTCATAGAGAACGGCACTATGAGGAGATATGGCCCTTGCTGGAGCAGTGTGGCCTTCTTGGAGGAAGTGTGTTAATGAGAGTGGGCTTTGAAGGTTTCAGATGCTCACGCTCGTCCCAGTATCTCTCTCTTCCTGATTCTGCTGATCCAGATGTAGAAGTCTTAACTACCTTATTAGCAAAAGCCAGAAGCTGGAGAAAACATAGATGTTCCTCAACCAAAGAATGGATACAGAAATTGTGGTACAGTTACACAATGGAATACTACTCAGCAATTAGAAACAACAACAACAACATATCATGAAATTTGTACGCAAATAGATGGAACTAGAAAATATCATCCTAAGTGAGGTAACCCAGGCCCAGAACTATGCACATGATATGTACTCACTTATAAGCAGATGTTAGGCCTATAATACAGGATAACCAGTCTACAATCCACAGACCCAAAGAAGCTAAGTAACAAGGAGGGTCCAAAAGAGGGCGCCAGAATGTCACTCAGAAGCGGAAATAGAATAGACAGCAGATGTGGATGAAGAGAGGGACCTGGGCAGGAGGCGTAAAGGGGAGGAAAACAATGGTAGGGTTCAGATGTGGGAGGTTAGAGGGCTGGGGGCAAAACAGGAGACTGAGGGGGACACATTATTGTCAAGCTGGAGGCCTGTGACAGGGTAGTCTCCTGGGAGGATACAGGGATGACTCTACCTGAGACTCCTAACAGTGGGAGAGGGAGGGCATAAATACCAAAGTGACCACCTCCTAGCCAGGCAGTACTAGTGGAAGAGGGGCACAACAATCCATTGACAAAACCTGTGATCCAAAATCACCCTGCCTAAAGAAGTGCAGAGATATCTAGAGAACAAAGATTGAGGGAAAGTCCAACCAATAATTGACCCAATCTGAGACCCACCCCATGACACTAATAATGATACTCTGCTATATTTTCAGACAGGAGCCTAACTTGACTATTGTCTGGGAGGCTCCAGCCACAGCAGATTAAGACAGATGCTAGGACTTGCAGCCAAGCATGTAGCAGAGCTCTGGGGGTGCTATGGAAGTGTTGGGAGAAAGATGGAAGGATGTGGAGGGAACAGGAATCTCACAATTGACCAGCAGAGACAACTAGTCCAGTCCCACAGGGACTTTCAGAGATAGACATCAACTAAGGAGCATGCATGGTCTGGATCTAGGCCCCCTGCACACATGTGGTCTTCATATAGGAAGCCTGGTGAGTGGAGATGGGGGAGGGGCTGTTTCTAACATGGACTCTATTCTTTTGAACCACTTCCTCCTGGCAACGCTGCCTTGCCTGGCCTCAGGGAATGAGGATATGCTCAGTCTGATGTGACTCGATGTGCTGGGGAAGGCTGAAAAGGGAGGAGGGTATCCCCTTTTCGGGGCAGGAAGAGAGAAGGGAAGGGGGAAGGAGCAGAAGTTGGAGAGAGCACCAATGGGATATAAAGTAAATAAATTGATATTAAAAACAAAAGTCTCAGCTACCTCTTCAATATCACATCTGCCTGCACACCACTGTGCCTCCTGCCATCATAGTAATGGACTAAACCTTTAAAAGTTAACCCTAATTAAGTATTTTTTATTTTTTATTTTTTATATTAATTAGAGTTTATTTACTTTGTATCCCAACTGTAGTCCCCTCCCTTATTCCCTCCCAACCCTACTCTCCCTCCCTTCTCTCCTCCCTATCCCTCTCTAAGTCCACTGATAGGGGTGGTCTTCCTCCACTTCCATCTGATCCTAGTTCATCAGGTCTCATCAGGAATGGCTGCAATGTCCTCTTCTGTGGCCTAGCAAGGCTGCTCCTCCCTCAGAGGTTGGGAGGAGTTCATGTCAGTGACAGTCCCTGTTCCCCTCAGTAGGGAACACATTTGGATGCTAAGTTGCCATGGGCTATGTCTGAGCAGGGGTTCTAAGTTATATTCATGCATGGTCCTTGGTTGGGGAATCAGTCTCAGAAAAGACCCCTGCACCCTGATGTATTTGATCCTTGTGGAGCTCCCGTCCTCTCCAGGTCTTACTAACTCCCCTTTTTTTTTCATGATTCCCTGCACTCTGCCCAAGATTGAGTTATGACTCTCAGCATCTGCCTTGATATACTGCTAGGTAGAGTCTTTCAGAGGCCCTCTGTGGTAGGCTCCTGTCCTGTTTCTTATTTTCTCCTACTTCCAATGTCCATCCCATTTGTCTTTCTAAGTGAGGGTTGATCATCTTACCCCAAGACCTCCTTCTTGTTTAGCTTCTTTAGGTGTACAGATTTTAGTATGTTTGTCCTATCTTATAGGTCCAGCATCTACTTATATAGTGTGTGTCTTTCTGCTTCTGGGATACCTCACTCAGGATGATCTCTTCTAGATCCCACCATTTGCCTACAAATTTCATGATTTCCTTGTTTTTAATTGCTGGGTAGTATTCCATTGTATAAATGTACCACAATTTCTGTATCCATTCCTCCATTGAGGGACATCTGGGTTGTTTATTATGAACAAAGATGCTATGAAAGACTTAAAGAAATGCTCAACATCCTTAGCCATCAGAGAGATGCAAATCAAAATGACCCTGAGATTTCACCTTATACCCACCAGAAAGGCTAAGATCAAAAACTCAAGTGACAGCACATGCTGGAGAGGTTGTGGAGAAAGTGGAATCCTCCTCCATTGCTGGTGGGAATGTAAACTTGTACAACCACTTTGGAAATCAATTCGGTGCTTTCTCAGACAACTAAAAATAGTACTTCCTCAAGATCCAGCTATACCACTCCTAGGCATATATCCAAAAGATGCTCAAGCAAACAACAAGGACATTTGTTCAACCATGTTTGTAAATATTTTTCTTTATAAGAGTTGGCATACTCCATGGCAAAAGGCAAAGAGACACCTTTTAGGGTTGTTGTTGTTATATCAGTCAGAGGCAGAGCAGATGGCAGTATTTTGTTCATCTTAGCTTAATGCCCGGGTTGGTGGCCAAAGATGTTTTATGACTAGGACATAAAAATCATATCAAACCCAGGTAGTACAGCATGGGAGGAGGAAGACAGACAGATACCTGCATTCTGCCATGCTATGAGGTACATATGAGGAAAGATACCCACAGACCTGCCCCCAACCCCACAACATGCACAAACCATAGATACTCACAGCCCCACCTGCCACTACTCAGGGCAGCCAGGAGAAGAAAGACAGATAGAGACCTGCTAACCACCATGCCACCCACAGATCCGCACTCTGGCACATGACACAGGTGAAACCATAGACACCCACTTGCCGGCTTGCTGGAGGATGTTACCCAGTGGCCCACCAGCTGTGTGGCCTGCCTCCAGTGAGAGCCACCACAATGTGTGAGTATGTGGTAGATAGATGGGAGAGAAAAAGAATTAGAGCAGCTTGAGCATTATGAAAAGAGATTGCCATTCCCACTACCTGGGGCCATGGTGATGTCCAGCCTGAGATACCACTGAGGGCTATATCTGGGTCTATGGCTATGCAGTGGAAGGGTTGATATTACCCCAAGAGAACATGGGAATGCCCCTGGTCAGGGCAGCCTCTGGGGACCACATGGATGTCCAGGGCTGTGCATAATTGACCCTACATTCACTGGTTGCGATGCTCTGGATAGCTGGCCCTACCCCTCACCAGCTGTAACACTCAGAAGAGTAGGTTCTAAACCTCATCTGGGCAACACAGTGGAGTTAGCCCTGAGGGTGTAGGCACAGATGAGCCGGAAGAGTGTATGGAAAAGAGTTATCCCAGCCCCTTTCAGGCTGTAGCACTTGTGAGACGGGGCCCCACACTGTGACAGCACACTGGAGCCCGGAAGTGTGGGTGTAGGTGAGCTGGCATGAGAGCATAAGAGCAGGTGCACTGGCCCTGTCTCATGCCAAGGTGATACTGGGTGGCCTAGCTGGAGCAGAACTGGAAATGTCACTCTGCGGTGTGGATATGGAAAAGCTGGCTAGTTGACCAGCTCAGCTCCTATGCAAGCCCAGATTTCGGGGCTCTGATTTGCCTACCCTAAAATCTATAACACCTGCACACATTCAGTCCTGCTGATCTAAAGCTACAGGATCCCCATGACACAGAACAACAACAGATAACTAGGAGAAAACCCAGTGATGGTGTCACAGAAGCCAGAGATCTCAAGCCAGACCAATGATTTGCAAGTAAAAAATTTGTGTACTGAGTGATATACTGTGGGGCATACTATGTTATACTACAGTTCCACGATGAGATGTTTTTTATGCTTTGATGTGTGTGTGTGTGTGTGTGTGTGTGTTTAATGTTGTGGAGGGAGAGTTCCAAGGGCAAAGAGCAGATATGAGGGGACAGGGAGAAAAGCAGTATGAGATGCATGATGTGCAACTCACAAAAAAAAATCAATAAAAAGTTAAAAGAAAAAGGGTTGCCATAGTCATGGTGTCCCTTTATACAATAGAAACCTTAACTAAGACAGACACACACCAGCTGGGGAACAAACATTCAAATATATGATTCTGTGGGAGATATTTCTCATTCAAACTACTACATTCCACCTGCATAGGCTCATGGCCATGTCATAATGCAAAGGAACCTGGTACAACTTCAAAAGTGGCCTTAGTCTTTAACAGTCTCAACATTGTTCAAAAGTCCAAAGTCTCTTCTGAGACTCACAGCATCCCCTTAACTGTGACCCCTTGTAAAACCAAAAATTACACATAGTATTCATTAACATTTCAAAAATAGTGATAGAAGACTGTAACAAAGCAAGACAAAAGCCCAGGAGGGGAAACAGATTCTTAGCTCCATGTTCTTCAGTTTCAAAGGGTTTAAACTGTTCTGCCACTCTATCATTTCTGCCTGTAACATACATCTCACTCTTAGGCTGGTCCTATGTTTTGTATATTGCTTTCCTTGGCAGATATCTCATAACTCTGATATCTCCATAATCTCTAGGCCTCCAAGGTAATGCAAGCTTCAATTCACAGCTTCATGTAATGGTCTCTGAAAGCCTCCTTGCAGAGATACCAACTCTGCTACACATTTCTTGGCTTCAGTGGCTCTTAGAAACCATGAAGGAAGATCCTTCAACCTTCTCAATAGAGCATTTTTCTTTTCTCCAAAACTAGTATCAAGTAGATAACACTGCCAAGGTCTATTCAACAGCCTTTTGGTAGATCAACAGGTTGGAGAGTATCCTTTCCAAGTAGTTCAGTTGGCCTGAGCCTCTTCCAGCTGGTCTTTGCTTCTTCCAGATAACTTGTCTCTTCTGCCTCTCCCAGAAATTTTAGCTAGTCTGAGTGTCTTCTAGGTAGTTTAACTTGTTTCTCTTTGTTCCAGGTGGCTCAGCTAATTTCTGCTACTTCCAGGTAGTTTGCTGATTTGAGCCTCTTCTAGAAAGCTCATCTGGTCTCCATCTCTTTCAGGTTGCTTGGCTTCTCTGAATCTATTTGCAATCGTTACTGATAATATATGCTTGGAGAAAGAGAGGCCTGTGAGTCTGAGCAGTTTCAAGGACTTATTGAGTTTTTGAGTTGTTTTCTTTCTAGCATCTGTGTTCCCCTGGAGGATAAAATGTTTCACCTCTAGTTATTAAATCCTGTATTTATTTAAGCTCTCTTATAGGGTGATATGTTTTGATACTCTTTAGAACATCCTGCGTTTTAATAGTAAGCTTACATCCAAAATGGAAGGTTTTATCTAAAAAGAAACTGTTATATAACAAGGCTTTTTGCCCCTTGTAAACTCCATGAATCAAGCCATGTCTGCATTACTCTCATTTTTGTCTGTCATTCTCTTATCAGAATGGCCCATTAAAGGTCTGATGAGAGTTTTCAACTGTTTCTTATACTTAGTTCCAAAGTGTGGTAGTTTGACTGAAAATGGAGTTCACATGTTTGAATACTTGGTTCCTAGTTAGTGAGATTGTTTGTAAATGATTAGGTATAATTTTGTTGGAGGAGGAATAATGCCATTTCCAGGAAGTTCTTTGTCCTTTTCTTATAGTTTTAGATGTAAGTTTTCAGTTGTTCTTACTACCCTGTCTTCATTCAACCATCATAGACCTTGTATAAGCCCAATTAAAAACTTTCTTTAATAAGATGCCTTGGTCATGGTGCTTTCTCATGGTAACAAATAGTAACTAATGTACAAAGTCCTCATGTTCCTCAAAAAATGGGGGCGGGGAGAGATACTAAGGTTCCTTGCAGTAACAACTGCTTTGTTCTGGTATCAACTTCTTTCTGAATTGGTTGCATTTCTTTTGCTGTGATAAAACGCTATGACCAAAATAACTTCAATAAGAAAGATTCTTTTGCTTATAGTTCCAGGTTTAGAGTTCAGAGTGTCTGGGAGGCAGGAGTAGGTATATGGCTGATCACTTCATCCATACACAGGAATCCAAGTAAGAACTGGAAATGTGGTGAGGCTAAATATCTTCAAGTCCTCCCTCAAAAGTTTCACAAATAGACACCTGGGTCACAGACACTGAGTCCAGCAGAGGTGAGCTGGGTATGTGGGATACAACCCCCATTGTCCTCCACACTGAGGAGGCCTGTGTGGTGCCAGAGCAGCTTTTAGCTTGGAGATCTTTCTTTTCGCTCTACATCTGTCTGGCCCAACCAAATCACAACCAGACAGTCCATCAGAGACATCAAACCCAGCAGAGGTGATCTGGGAGCAGGACCCAAACCCCATTGTCCCCGATCCCAAGGAAGCCTGTGGGGCCCTTGAGTAGTGTTAGACTTAGAGATCTCTTTGCCTGCTCCTCATCTGCCTATCTAAGATACAAACAGCCAGGTGGAGAGACCACCTGGCTGGCTAACATGAGGGTCAACCAGATGGCTAAAGGCTAGCATAAGAACACAAAGAACAAAACTCAGGGCCATGTAACACCACCAGAAAACAGTGGTCTTACCACAACAAGACCTGGAGATATAATCACACCTGAAGCACAAGAAAAAAGGTGAAAGAATTGAACAAATCCCATAAGAAATTTAAAAAAATACAGGAAAATCATTCAAACAGAAGAAGGGAATGAATAAAACTGTTCAAGACCTAAAATGGAACTAGAATCAATAAAGAAAATATAATCTGAGAAATCCTGGAGATGAAAAACCTAGGGAAGAGACAGAAACTACAGACATAAGCATCACCAGCAGAAAACAAGAAATGGAAGACAGAATCTCAGGGGTAGAAGATATGATTGAATAAATAGATACATCAGTCAAAGAAAATATTAAATCTACAAAGTTGCTGACACATAATATCCAAGAAATCTGGTAAACTATGAAAACACCAAACCTAAGAATAATAGGAATAGAAGGAAAAGACTCCCAGATCCAAGGTCCAGAAAATATTTTCAGCAAAATTATAGAAGAAAACCTCCCCAACCTAAAGAAAGAGAGGCCTATAAACATGCAAGAAGCTTACAGAACACCAAAGAGATTGGACCAGAAAAGAAAATCACCCAGCCAAATAATACTAAAACATTAATGGTGCAGAACAAAGGGAGAATATTAAAAGCTACAAGGAAAAAACCAAGTCACATATAAAGGCAAATCTATCAAAATTATACCTGACTTCTCATCAGAAACTCTAAAATCCAGAAGGACCTGGACAGATATCTTACAGGCACTAAGAGACCACAGATGTCAGCCCTGACTACTATACCCAGCAAAATTTTTAATCACTATGGAGGGAGAAAACAAGATATTTCACAATATGAACAAATTTAAACAGTATCTATCCTCAAACTCAGTCCTACAGAAGATACGAGAAGGAAATCTCCAACCCAAGGAGGCCAGCTACACCCAGGAAAACACAGGTAATAAATAACCCCACATCACCAAACCAAAAGAAAGGAATCACACACAGACATACACACTACCACCACCAACATCAAAATAACAGGAAGTACAACAAGTCATTAATATCTCTCAACATCTATGGAATCACCGCCCCAATAAAAAGACAGAGGTTAACAGAATGGATACAGAAACAGGACTCATTTTTCTGCTATATACAAGAAATACACCACAGCAATAAAGATAGACATTACCTCAGAGTAAAGATTTTCCAAGAAAATGAACCCAGGAAGCAAGCTGTAGTAGCCATTCTGGTATCTGATAAAATAGACTTTCAACCAAAATTAATCGAAAGAGATGGGGAAGAACACCTCATACTCATCAAAGGAAAAATCCAAGATAACTTCTCAATTCTGAACATCTATGCCCCAAATGCAAGGGTACCCACATATGTAAGAGAAACATTACTAAAGCTTAAATCACACACTGAACTCCACAGGTTAATAGTGGGAAACTTCAACATTCCATATCCCACTCTCTCCAATAGACAGATCATCAAGACAAGCTAAATGGGGAAATAAAGAAGGTAACATATGTCATGAATCAAATGGACCTAACAAATATCTACAAAGCATTTCACCCAAACAAAAGAAAATATACCTTCTTCTCAGCACCTCACAGAACCTTCTCCAAAATTGATTATGTACTTGGTCACAAAGCAGGCCTCAGCAGATATAAGAAGACTGAAATAATCCCTTGCATCTTAATAGACCATCATGGGTTAAAGCTGACACACAACATCAATAGAAACAACAGAAAGTCTACAAACTCATGGAAACTAAACAACTCCCTACTCAATGACCACTATGTCTGGGAATAAAGACAGAAAAAAATTAAAGACTTTCTCATATTCAATGAAAAGAAAGGCACAACGTACCCAAACTTATGGGACACAATGAAAGCAGTGCTAAGAGAAAAGATCATGGCACTAAGTGCTTTTACAAGAAAATGGAGAGATCCCATACTATTAACTTAGCAGTACACCTGAAAGCTCTAAAACAGAAGGAAGCAGACGCAGCAAAGAGAAGAAGACAAGAAATAATCACTCTCAAGCTAAAATCAATAAATTGGAAACAAAGAGAATGATACAAAGAAACAATAAAACCAAGAGCAAGTTCTTTAAGAAAATCAACAAGATAGACAAACCTTTAGCCAAACTTACTAAAAGGCAGTGGGAGAATATCCAATTAACAAAATCAGAAACAAAAAGGTGGACATACAACATGAAATGAGGAAATTAAAGAAAACTAAGTTTTATTTCAAGACCCTGTATTCCACAAAATTAGAAAATCTAAAGGAAATGGATGATTTTTCTGGATAGATTTCATCTACCAAAGTGAAATCAAGATCGGGTAAACAGTCTAAAGAGTCCTATAACCCCTAAGGAAAGAGAAGCAGTCATCAAAAGTCTCCCAAAGAGAGGGAGAGGGGAGAAGAAAGAAGCCCAGGTCTGAGTGAAGAATTCTACCAGACATTCAGAGAACAACTAATACCAATACTCCTCAAACTATTCCACAAAATAGAAACTGAAGGATCATTGCTAAACTCATTCTACGAAGCCACAGTCATCCTGATACATAAACTACACAAAGACTTAACAAAGAAAGAGAATTTCAGAACAGGTCACTCATGAACATACAAAAAATACTCAATAAAATACTCACAAACTGAACCCAAGAACACATCAATCATTCACCATGATCAAGTAGGCTTCATCCAGGGATACAAGGATGGTTCAACATACAAACATCCATCAATGTGATTCACCATATAAACCATCTCTAAAGAATGAAAAAAAGAAAGAAATCACATGATCATCTCATTAGGTGCATAGAAAGCCTTTGAGAAAAATCTAACACCGCTTCATAATGAAAGACTTGAAGACTTCAGGGATACAAGGCTCATACCTCAACATAATAAAGGCAATATACAGCAAGCTTATTTCCAACATCAAATTAAATAAAGAGAAACTAAAAGCAATTGCACTAAAATCAGGGATAAGACAAGACTGCCCACTCTCTTTATACCTCTTCAATATAGTACTTCAAGTTCTAGCTAGAGCAATAAGACAACTAAAGTAGATCAAGGGGGTGTAAGTTGGGAAGGAAGAAGTCAAAGTATTTCAATTTGCAAATGATATGATAGTGTATGTAAGTGACACCAAAAATCCCACCAGATAACTCCTACAACTAATAAACAGTTTTAGCAAAGTGGCTGAATATAAGATTAAGTAAAAAACATCAGTAGCATTTCTGTACAAAAACAACAAAGGAGATGAAAAAGAAATTAGGGAAACTACGACCTTCACAAGTATTCACAAATAGTACAAAGTATCTTGCTGTGGCTCTAACCAAGCAAGTCAAAGAGTATGACAAGAACTTCAAAACTCTGAAGAAGGAAATTAAATTGACCATATGACCCAGCCATAGCATTTCTTGGCATATGGTTAGAGGACTCAATATCTTATGCCACTTTCTCATCATGGTTCATTTTAGAATGTCCATTGTTGCCTTAGTCACAATAGCTAGGAATTGGAAACAACTTAATTACCTTTCAACTGATGAGTAGAAATACTACACACCTATAATAAACAAACAAATCATGAACTTTTCAGAAAAGAATGGAACTAGAAAATATTACATTCATTGAGGTAATCCAGATGCAGAAAGACATATGCCTTGTGTTCTCACTCACCTGCAGTGTTCAGCTCAGAATCTTCACAACACAGTGTAACTGCAGATACCAGGAAAGTAAAAAAGGCTTGTGGTGGTGGCAGGGGGTGGGGTGTACTTGAGAGGGGAATAGCAGAATATTGGTGATATGAAATGGGAAATGGGAAAACAGGGAGGGTTTTGCAACTGGAGAGGGGTGAGGGAGGTCAATACATAAGAAAAAGGGAGGAAGAGGGATAAATAACACTAAGGTTATTTGAAAAAGCACCAAGGAGTATTATTATTTAATATTTACCTAAAATTATACATAATACATAGAAGTATATTTGTATACATATGTGTACATAGAGAGACAGATGATAGATAGACAGATAGATAGATAGACAGACGTATATGCATATACCCTGTATGTGTATGCACATGTGTGTGTATTATGCCTCTTGGACTGACAAAGCTTCCCACAAGAACCACAGCTTAACAAAATCCCAGTACAGAGTAAAGAAATCTTCTTTCAAATGGTTGGTCAGTGTAGTCTAACTGATTCCTAAAACAATATATACTCCTGCTCTTACTCTTGGTTGGTTTTCAGAAGTTTAAGGTAAGCTTCTATTGCTGAAGACACCACATGCCAAAGACATCTGACTTGTATTATTCAAGCTAGCCTGAAAGTCTTCCTGTGCTATGAGGTACCAGAATACACTATGCAAACTGCCAGTGGAGGGAAGCAATTAATATTCTTACTAAATTGTGATACTGATATATGTGAACTACAACAATGAACAACATGGTAAGGTCTGTAAAGGCACATTCACATGTTGATGAACAGCTCTCTAAATGTACATAAAGCTCACTCTACAGGAAGGAAATTACTTTTGATACTAGAAATCTCAACTTCCTGAGGCTACTAGGTTTTAAAAGAGGATTTAACACCACCACTTTGTTACACAAGCATAACTTCTAATTACATTCTGAATTTTCCCTTTATACCCACAGATAAGTGTAGCTATCACCTTTTATCATTCACCTACCACATATTTTGCCTTAGATACTAATCCAAAGATGTTTAAAACTTGGAAGATGATATGTAGACATTTTACTATTTTGTGCTATGGACTTGGACATCCATGTATCTGGGGAGGTCCCAGAATCAGTCCTCTGTGGATACCAAGGGATGACGGTATTTTAAAACATATTGGTATATTTTAAATATATCAAATGTGTGTTGTTTATTAATTGTATACAATATGGTTTTCTATTATATCAGTATATTTTATATCAAGTATCAATACTGAATATATATTAAACATTTAGGTAATATACTTAACTATATTTATACGTATAAATGCAGTTAGACCCTCTTGCCAAGGTACAAGGCTACCTTAGCCACAACTAGCTGAAGCATAGGAGGGAAGCACAGATCCAGGACTGCTGGACCTTGTGACTGAAGGGCCTCATTAGTGGGCAGATATACACTGCCATACCCTTGAGAGAAATACTCCGTCTTTGTAGACCCTGTATAAAATGAGTTAAATAGATACCATGCAGTGCCCACCAACTATGTCCTTTCTATCATATCTGAGCTATGCTGAGTTTTGGTGAGTGAACCTCTTAAGATCTGCAAGTTTGCTACTGAGTGTTCAAAGAACCTACCTCGGGATCAGAAGATTAAAACTTTCAGCCTCATGCCTGACCTCTGTGAGGCTGGCAAGGGCCACAAATTTAATTCAGCCATACCAAGTATTCAGTCAAGAATGCCTACACAGTGGAACCCCATAAAGTCCCTAAGCAAGATGGGCATTAAAGGCATCAAGGTGCTGTGAAGGTGGGCCTCAGAGAGGATATGAAATCCTTGCCAAAACCATGTTCTCATGCCCGACCAGGTATATCTTTTGATTTAGTTGTTTCTAAATCATATCCTTCCAACATCTGTTAAGTAAAGTGTTTCAAGTTTTGTCATCCATTAAGGCCAATTATGCCACTTCAGGAGGGGTTATGCATGGGCGTGCCCAACTTGTAGCCAAACTGGAAAACAGTGAGGGTTATGTGTAGACCTTACTGTTGTGTCTTGAATGAGGGTGATTTGTGCAATTGAGCCTCTAATTCAGAAAGCCTGAATTATGGTCAATATCACAACTGAACTGAAGGCCATGCCTTCCCATGCCTATAATCCCAGAACTCATAAGGCTGAGGCAAAAGGGAATTGTGAGTTCAAGTACAGGCTGGACTACATAGTAAGTTGGAAGGAAGCATGGAAACATAGAGGGCAAAGAGGAGAGGGAAGAAAAAGGAAGAAGGGACAGGGATAATGGAAGAGGGAAAGAAGCAGAAAGAAGACTAGAGTGGGAAAGAAAGAAAATGAGAACAGATTTGGTGAGAAAGAGGGAAGAAGAAAGAGATGTTGAATCTTTGGGCACATGGTTGTTTTTCAAATATTAGAACTGATTAATAGGAGAAAAAACTCTCACAGTTTGAAATGGACAACACACTTGAACTTTCTCTTCCCACCAACTGACTTAGGGTGACTGTTAAGTCACAGTGTTTCTGGGAGAAGGATGCCTGCTGCCGGGATGTTTCTGCTTCTCCATGCCTACAGCGCTCTTCACTACCCTACAGCATGGAAGGTCTCACTAAGCACAATGCATTACTACAAGGTGTTAGCAGTTCTTAATTAACCCTTTTCATTTTCCTATATAAACTTCTGAATCTGCTGCTGTGAGCTCAGTCGATGGCCAGGTAGGTGAAACAAATAAGCTTGTTTAGATTATTTATATGTCTGATCAAAGAGTTATGATTTTTTTTATTTTAGCCAAACAAAAGTTTTAAACATTTCTTTGGCCAAAATTATGTAGGTTATAGAGGCCTGGATCTGATTTTCTTAAAATATACATAGGATTAAACCAATAAGCAACTGTGATAATAATATCAAATGCTTCCCTGTCACTTGGTTTCACAGCCTCATGTGCACATGTAATGGCTTACTTTTCATGAATTATCTCTGGGCTTATTAGTTCTGAACAACCTGAGTGGATGAGAGAGATATGAGGAGGTGATCTGTGTCCCTTTCTCCTGATCCCACCAGATGAAGATTTGACTTGCTCACAAAGCATTCCACAATGCAGTTCATTCATGCACATATTTCTACAGATGGAAGCTAAGCCTCCTCTCAAGATTTCCAGACACTATTTCACAGAGATGATCAGGGCCTACCCTCCAGATGGTGATGTCAAGATGTGAGGTAATTAGTCATTAGTCGAGCTCTTCCAGACTAGACCAGAATTAGACTCTTATATTCCATTATCTTATGTGGTGTGAAGATAGAGCTATGGGTACAAATGTGGAGTTGGCCCTTTATTACCCCAGATTCTACATCTGTGGAATTCAACCAATCATTGAAAGGAAATAGTTGAAGTGGGAAAAACTGTATCAAACACCATCAGACATTTTTCTTAACATTCATCCCTAAGCAACATAGTATAACAACTACTTGTATTTATTAGGTATTTTAAGGAATCAGGAGATAATTCAAAAATATGCAGGAGACCATGAGTATATTCTATGCAAATGTGTAATTTTACATAAATTATTTGAACATCTGTGGAATTTGATATTCATAGATATTCTGGAAACAAATCCCCTTCCGATGATAGATTTCCTATGTGCTGCATGTGCATGCATGTGTGCATGTGCGTTATCTGCTTGGGTGATAGAAACAGAGAGAGTGAGGCAGAAAGATTTATCGTGAAGAACTGGCTTGTGATTGTGAAATCTGGCAAATTGAAATCTTGCATAACTGACATCTCGGCTTGATTTTGAACTCTGGAAGCTACTACAGACCCAGAAAGAGAAGAGATCTAGGTTTAAGGATTTCCAGGCAGGAGAACTCAGAGTAAACAGGGGCATACATTTTGCTCTACTTAAGCCTTAACATGACTAGATGAGGCTACTTCCACTATAAAGAACAGTCCTCTTTATCCAATCTTCTGATTTCTTACCCCTAAACTTCCTCATAAACATATCCAGCCTGGTATTTAGTCACAGGTAGAATCATCACACAGCTTGATATATAAGTCAGTACACATGGCACAGGGTACTCAGAGACAAGCCTTGCAGGGTAAACCTTCTAAGGCCTGAAACTATCAGTCCAGGCCAGTGATGCCCAGGAGCACTTTTACCTCTAGCCCCATATTCCCACCTTAAATAAGCCATGAATGACTACATGCAAATGCTGGGACTGAGGACCACCTGAGGGCCAGTCTCTTTTGAACCTGACTGAAAGCACAGCCAGAACCTCTTCAATGATCTTGTGGCTTGAGAGTCAGAGACTCTCTGAGCTACCTCTGGAGCCACCTCTGACCAGAACAAACTCTTAAGTTACAGCTGGCTCCTCAGTGAATATGTCACCACACATCTTCTTAGTAATGGACCTGGGTCTTCCTTCCTGTCTATGTTTAAAGCCCATACCAGGTGGAAGGCCTTTGGGCTATCTATGTCAACCTCTTAGTGGACCATATCTATTAACCCTATGTGTGCTCTGGTCTCCTCAGCTTTCCTGTCTCTATGGAAAGGGCCATGTTTACTAAAAAATTAGTTCTTTTACTCTATCACACTGTTGCCATGACTCCAACTGACAGTGTCTGCAGGTGCCAGGTGTGTATCTTAACTGCAGTAGCACTTCTTAGGCAACGGTGTTCCACACTCCCTAACACTTTCCTAGTTTTGAGCCCCAAATCACTAACCACTTCTCAGCTTTGAAGCTCTCAGTATTGGCCATTAAAACTCTGTTATCTTGTTCTGGGGAGAAGAAAACAAACCATGAGCAACAGGGAGATACACAAACCTAGGCTGGCCCATGTCCAAAACTATGCCTCCCTGCCAGTCAGGCATCAAGCCAGAACATGGACCACCAGGAGCTCCATTGCTGGGAAGGAGAATCAGAACTATAGTCGCACTGCACAGGTAGTACATGAGCCCATGGCAGCTAGTCCTTTCAGAATTCCCAGTGAGGTTGACTCAAGGCTTTGGCTTTTCTAAGACAGAGAAGTACATTAAAGCCTGATAGAGCTGGTACCTCGACTTCCTGGCTCCAGGTCCTGGATGACTGGATGCCTGATCCTTAATTGAAAAGTCTAAGTTCCCTGTCTGTAGCTAGAATGCCACAGCAATAAAGATGGAATGTCTATGTCAAGCCATTTAGTAGGCAATAGGTCTGCAACCTTCACAAAATAAAAAATAAAAACAATTCTTGTAAAATTTTTGTTACCCCCAATAGGAAAATCTGTAGACTCTAAGGTACTCTAGTTCTGCCTATTTGATAGGACAGTGGAAATTTTCCTGGACACTAGAGTGTTGGCTGTACATAGTCTAACTAGAGCCAAGCCCTCTTTGAAATTTACACTCAAACGTTCATGCTAACAAGGAAGGTGAATTGTAAACCAAAAGTATCCAAGTTAAAAAAAATAAACCTTTTATGCACAATGCCAAATCATTATTCTTGAACATTATGGTGCATTGTATGATGCTTTTCAAAATGTTGAGATCATAGAATTTAATTGGTTGACATTCTTTTTTTTACACTATTTTTATTTTTATTTTATTTTAAGACATTTTTATTGTATATTAATCACAGGTTATGTACTTTGTATCACAGCCATAGCTCCCTCTTTATCCCCCCCTTCCCTCCCTCATCTCCTCCCTGTCCCTTTCCAAAGCCATTGATAGGGGAGGACCTCCTCCCCTTCCATCTAACTCTAGCTTATCTGGTCTCTTCAGGACTGGCTGCAATGTCCTCTTCTGTGGCCTAGCAAGGCTGCTCCTCCCTCAGGGGGTGGGGAGGTTGAAGAGCCAGCCATTGAGTTCATGTCCAAAATAGTCTCTGTTCCCCTTACTAGTGTACCCACTTGGATATTGAGCTACCATTTGCTACATACAAGCAGGGGTTCTAGGTTATATCCATTAATAGGACAGAAAGAGAGGAAAGTGGTGAGTGTGATGGGAAAATGTTTACAAAGGTATCACACTGTTTTGTTTTGTTCCAGAACAGCTCACAAATGGGCCAGAGTAGTCAGAGATTCATGAAACAAGACTAAAGACCTAGAAGATAAATGAGTCTGAAGTACATGGTAGTTTTAATAATATACATTTTATGTGTGTTTTACTCTGGAGAAAGGTTGACTGCTTAAAGAAGAGCCATCCCCACAGACTGAACATGGCGAATAATTCAATGGACAGCAACTAGACAACAGTCTTCAAACCCATGAGCTACTACAGACTTAGCCTATTAGCAAGAAGAGCCCTTCCCCAAACCATCCCTTCCTCTTCTCTCCCAAATAGGATGTCCCGACTAGGACATCCAGAGAAGACCTATCTACAAAAGGACTACTGCTCATTTCTGAGGAATAAATATTCTTATCATAATTGATTTTGATCCAGCACTGGTTTATTTAGAAAGTAATCTCATCTCCCTCTTGAACAAAATCTAGTGGATGCATCACTGGGCTTTGTCTTGTAGTATATTCATCCCAAATATACTCAACAGCTGACCACTTCTCACCTCTCCTGCTGCTTCACAGATCCTTGCAACTGCCTCTGTATCAGCCTCCTACCAAAAAAAATAGTTTGTCTGTCCTTGACTCAGTGATCTCTCTTAAGACAGCCACAGTACTTTCGCTGAGGACCTATTCCTTGAAGAATAGGTTCACCATCTGACCTCTCTATTGGCTTTGGTCACTTTGTCACCACATCACCTCTTCAATGTCCTTGCCTCAGGATCTACAACATGGTTGATGTCACCTGTCATTTGTGCTACTGTCCTTTTGTATGTCTCACATATTGGTTCCTGCCTTATCTTCCTAGTGCTCCATGGACATTCTCCCACCCAGTGTCTCTATCCTTTCCCCTTCCTTCACTTCCTTTTCATGGAATGCAAATGCTTACATTGTTACTGGCCTTGTTTTGTGTCTCTTCCTACTAAATGTTTTGCTTCTGATAGGCTATGATTTTTGTCTACTATGTTCACTGATGTATTTCTAACCTAAAGCAGATTTAGGTCTAACTAGTGAATGAAACCCAGGGCTAGTTTGAGTAAGTGGTGCTCAGTACTGGTTGTGCCTGTCTTTTTCCTGGCTGAAGTATTCCCTACTTTTTTTGGTTTTGTTTTGTTTGAGACAAGGTCTCACTGTGGAGCCCTGGCCAGCCTCGAAATTGCTATGAAGAGAAGGTTGGCCTCACATTCACAGAGATCTGCCTGCCTTTACCATAAGACTGCTTTAAAGAGTATACTATTCTCTCCAGCCCACTCAGAACCATCTTACACAAGGTGCATATACTAGCTGTAACATACATAGCACTTGACTCTTGTCACCCAGCTAATTCCTTCAAGGAGAAGCAGAAAGAATGGAATACTCCCAAATGTGCCCATAGCAGAAAGAATTTCCATTCATTCACTGAGCTGGAATGAGTAATTCCAGCTCAGTCAGCAGGAGAAAATAGCCATCCAGCCCTTACCAAAAAAGACTAGCTCAAAGGGAAACAGCCAGGATCCCTCAGTAGGAGGCTTGCAGGCTTTCTTCTTCAGAATTCAGAATAACACAACAGTCAACAGGCTTCTTGTTCTCTCAAAGAGTCTCCCTCATTGACAGATCTCTGGAACTCACCATTCTTACTCTATCCTCTGCTCTCTGTCCCAATGTAGCTGGACTGTGATAGACTATTTCATCCAGGTCCTTGTCCCTTCTACTCAAATTATCGTTTTTCAATGTGAACAGCAGATGGATTTCATTACACACAATAGCAATGATATTAAAATTGTGGGATATTGTAAAAAGAAAAGGAGTAATTTAGTGAATAAATACAGAACCATAGTCAGAAAAATAAAAGCAAGTCTTGGTGATGTCAACTGTGTGACCACCTAGGAAAAAAAACAAAAACAAACAAAAACAAAACAAAACAAAAACACACAAAACTTCTTCCAGAGCACAGTGTTTCTTAAATACTGTGTCTTCCTGGTGTGCCTCCTCTGGGAAGTTTTTGTGGGTCACAAGCATCCAGCAGTTGTGCAGCATTAACTACGGGTTATGAGACTTCTCTGCTGGCTGTAGCCCTGCGTTGGTCCCTGGGAACCTGGAGAGTTTATTGATCCGCAGCATGAGAGGAGCCCTACGCAGAAAACAGGGTCAGCCTGGCTCCTCCTGGAGAGCCAGTGCACTCGGTTTTTCTGTTCTTAATGTGGGCACACAATCCATGTGCCTGTCAGTGCTCCTCCATCTCTTCCTTGCCTGCAAATGCAAACAGGCAGCTATGCTTTTTGACTGGGAGCCCAAGATGAGCCCATCAGTCAAGCCTTTAGAGCCCTTTATGTCCCTTGGCCTAACTCTCGAACTTGAGCCCTTACCCACCACACCGTTGATACCCACTTAGGCGCCACATATCTTTTGTGTTGTATGCTTTTGCACATTGCTCCTTGGGAGGTCTCCTAACCCACCGAAATGCCTTCAGGCTCTGTGCTGTCAGCAGGACAGGTGGTGCGCCATCTGGCGACAGTGACATCTAGTGGCTTCAGAAAGTATCTTAAATTAATGTATCTGTGTGTCTCCCTGTTTTTCTCTCTGTGTCTCTGTGTCTGTCTGTCTGTCTCTCTCTCTCTTTCCCACTTTCTCCCACTATCTACAGGGATAAAAAGATGGTCTCTTTTTCAAGACAGGGTTTCTCTGTGTAGACTTGTCTGTCCTGAGCTCACTTTGTAGACCATGCTGGCCTCTAACTCATAGAGATCTGCCTGCCTCTGTCTCCTAGAGTGGTGGGATTACAAGTGTGCCCGGATGGGATCAGAAATTTTGAAAGTACTCCACATGCGACCTCAGACAAGGAGAAGTTTCCAAGTCCCATCAGCATTTGCTTTCCATGAAGATGGAGTTCCAAAGCAAGCATTCACCTCGCAGTCTTGATTGGTCAGCACACAGGAAGGAATTAGTTACTAAGAACGCACTGTTTGTGCTGTGTAGCCCTCAGCAGTCCACCACAGGCGCTTCTTCTCAGATGCAAGTTCTGCAGTTTGTGATTTAGAAGTCTCCTTCCCACACTGGTCAGTGCTCCCAAACACAATTGCAGTGTTCGGGAATCTGGCAGCAATAAGAAGAGAGTGTGGGGGGATCCAAGATGGCTGCCACGAGAGGACACTGTGTCTGAGGAGTAGGAGAGCAGAAACAACGCAGTGACCAGGAGACTGAACTCTGGGACCTAAAACGCCAGCATTTGTGATTGCCAGGTGAGCAGAACTCCCATGGTGAGAAAATCAAGTGGGAAAACCCTAGGGACACCCAGTTATTCCCCAGAAAAATCTCCGGGTGACCAGTGAAGCACAGCTCTGATCTGAGCAAGCAGCTGTGCTGGACGCAAGCAGCCACCATACTAGACTGGATCACACAGTCCCCTGGGCAGACTGAGGAGGACCCGGGTAATATTTTGACTGACCTGCACACTGCGGGTACACACTGCTCGGATCCACCAGCAAAAACCTCAGTCCGTGTGTGAGTCCAAGGGACAGTCTGGGAAGGACCCGGGTTCTGCTTCAACAGGCAGGAGTACAGAAGGCACATGCCGATTGCCTCTGCAGAACCACCTCAGACTGAGAGGGACAGGGGAACCGTTTTGACTAGACTGCACACTGCGGGGGCACACTGCTCGATTCCACCAACAACCACCTTGGTCTGTGTGTGTGTCCACGGGCCAGACAGAGAAGGCCTCAGGCACCATTTCAGACAGGCCTGCATACAGCGGGTGCACACTGCTCAGCAACACCTGCATCCACTCCAGAACAAGTGTGTGTGCCCCAAATATCATCTCGTGGTGCACAACCCCTGGCCCAGAAGAGGGTGCCAAGTCTCCACTCCAGGGGAGAGCCCTTAGCAGCAAGCCCAGGGCGGGGCACAGAGCCCCCAGATGACATCTCAAAAGACTGAGGAGCTAAGCCTCCAGACCAGAGGGGTGACTAGCCTGCAGTGCTCACAGCTTCTAGCACAGAGCAGGAAGCCGGGCACACAGAGCCCACAACAGAGTTCAACTTAGGCAACAACACACACTAACAAACCACTGGAACTCCTTGATCTTCTTGAAGAATACTCCTGACACAAGAGATTGACAGTTCCAGACTGATGTTCAGCCTTAAAGCACTAATAGCTAGCTCCTTGATTATATATAAACAAATGCCCAGAAATTGGTGAAAGAACTCACCCAACAAAAATCAGGACACTATGGCCCCACCGGAAACACCCAAAAGCAGTAGATTTTAATTCAGCGGAGACACAGGAAAATTATGTTAAAGCTTTGATTATGCAGATATTGGAGGAACAAAAAGAGAGACAAAAAGAGGAAATGAATAAGGCCCTCAAAAAAATGGAGAAGAATTTAACTGCCCACATAGAGGAACAATCAAAGATAAACAGAGAGGACACAACCAAAATAGGAGACACAGTCAATCACTTGAAGGAAATGGTACAAAGCATGAAAACGGAATTAGAATCTATAAAGAAGACACAAAAGGGAGAAGAACCTGGAAATGGAGAACTTAGAGAAAAGAGCAGGAACCACAAAGGTAAGCATCAACAATAGAATACAAGACATG
>CM053745.1:157245-173287 GCA_028658305.1 Pachyuromys duprasi | reverse complement strand
CACTTATATAGACCTATAGGATAGTAAGGTCAAGCTGAAATCTACCCACCTAGGGAGGATATACAGGAAGGAGGACCCAGGTTGGTATGATCAATGCTCGTTTGGATGAACAAATGGGATGGACATTGAGTGGAGGAGAAAACAAGCAACAGAACAGGAACATGCCAAGGAGGACCTCTGGGGGGGGGGAATCAATGTAGTGATGTATCAGAGCAGATATTAAGACTCGCGATCAAGACTTTGGCAGAGGGTGAGAAGTGATAATAGAAATGGGGGAGGTTGTTGAGACTTGGGGAGAACAAGAGCTCCACAAAGACCAAACTGAGCAGGGCACAGGGCTCTTGTATGAGACAGTTTCTACAACCGAGGACCATGTGTGGATGTGACCTGGAACCCCTGCTCAGATGGGGCCCATGATAGCTCAGTGTCTGACTCAAGACCCTCGTGGGGGAAACAGGGACTGTTTCAGTCATGATCTTGATGGCTGACTCTTTGACCCTCCCCCATACATGCCGGGGAGTGACAGACTGGCTAGATCCCAGGGGAGGACATTGCAGCCAGCCCTGAGGAGACAGGATGAGCTGGGGTTGGATGGAAGGGGAGGAGGTCCTCCCCTGTTGGTGGACTTGGAGGGGGTGGGGAGGAGGGAGAAGAGGGAGGGAGGGTGAGAGTGGGAGGGAATGAAGGAGTGGGTTATGCCTGGGATGCAAAGTACCTAACCTGTGATTGATATAAAAATAAATAAATGTATTAAAATGTTCTTCGTAGAAAGAAATTGTATTTCTAACATGTGATTATCCAGGCAGTGTTGAAAGAATGGTACATCTACATGCTGAGGGATGGCTAATCTCACCAGCAGGCTGTCAAATAACAGAAATGGTTCTCCCTCAACATAACCTAAAGGAACCATATCAATCAGCATGCTGAGTCTGGACTTCTGGCAACAGTGAAAACTGGAAGACTATATATATATTTTTTTCATTGTTGTTTGAGCATCCCAATTTGTGTTCATAATTTATGGGAGATGTAAAAAATAGAGATACTAAGCCACAAACACATTCACATTATCTCTAGCATAATTGAGTCTGTAATTCCAGTGACTTAAGCTGTGAGCAAAATTTCCAACATAATATCTTTTATTTTGACAATCTTCTTAATGCATATGAGTTTACTTTGTTATTATTTTGGGGGGAGTTTATAAATTGGCTGTCTGAGCATGTATACTCTAACTGGTGATTGCTATATCATCCAAATAATCTCAGAGGAAATATATTCTCAAATTTTAATGGACAAAAAAAAGAAGAGAGTGTGTACTTCCAGCCTTGACAAAGTCACAGTAGTAACATACAGGAATAAAAGTTGGAACTTTATATGAAAGCTTCTCAGAGAACAGTCACTAGATAGCTTAAAATCCAAACACAGGAGCATCAAGGAATGCAGAAAACTCATTTCTTAACTACTAACTCACAAATTAGACTTATGAATATTTGGCATAGTAAAGCCAGCAAAATTTATCCAGTGTGCTACACATTCACCCCATATGCTTGAAAAAAAAAGTGGTGTTCTGATATCAAGATTTTTTTTTATTTTGTTTTTGATGGATGTTGCTGTTACAAGCATGAGATCTTTCATTCTCTGCCTTGTTGTGAAACTGTGGTTTTAACTAGAAGCATATTAGTAATGAGAACATTATTTAATAAGAATATGTTAAGAAACTGTTTTTACTGAAGGGAGAAGAAAGACAAAACCTGGGAACTCTGTCTAAATAAAGAAAAGACCAATAAAGTGTTCCTGTTTTCAACATGTAACACACTTTAAGATTGCTGGTTTCTTCCTTTGATGACCTCAGGTCAGCCTCCTGTGCTCTCACTCAGTTGGTTAGTTATTGTAACTACCTATTAAGTTAGTTATTGGCCTTGTGGATGAAGCGTATCCATGACTGACTACCGGAAAGCACTGAGCATGCCTTGTACTCAGTGGGACCCCAGAATCACCAAATAAGTAAGCACAGTAGATAAGCCCAAAGGAGAGAAAAGCTTGGTTAAGATTTTCTAACCATTAACATTTTGGCCAAAGTAGTTTTAAAAATACAGTTATTAAGCAAAAAGGATGTGTCTCATTGTTATGTACTGCTCAGTGAGATTGGCCTTACGTAACACAAATAATGCTGTAGGCTGGGAATCATGCAGAAATCACTACTATGTGTAATTCCATTGCCTGCCATGTTTATGAGAGCCTGGATTAATGGTCCTGAGCACCCACACCCCCTTCCATGGCCAGCAGCCAGAATGAATTATCCCCTCTGGGGAGCTAGGGAGTTATTTGCTAGGAAGAGTTGAATTTGTATAGCTGTGGGCAGAAACCACCACATTTGGCCTTACCCTAATGAAGCATATAAGGCTGAGAAGTTTCTGCTTATGATTTTTCTCTAGATGTACACCCAGAAAAAAGACCTTGGTCATTTTAGAAAAAGGAAAGAACTAAACAGAAATAAATTCCATAACTCAGACCCCAGAGAGCAGCACCTATAGAAGCGTTGGGGCTGAGGAATCAAGTCTGTCCTTACAGATAACATATAGCCATTCTCCTTCATACACCTAGTCGATATATGCACCAATGCATGCACCTATGCATGCACCCATGTACACAGTGTTCTGGAACACTATTGTAGGAATAACTCAGAAAAAAGAAAAGATGTGCTACTCAACGAATCCCAGCAGAACCCAGCTTTACTTGGGAGATCTTCCCTAAGACTGGCTCAAGCTTTCCCTCTCTGGACATGGTAGTGATAAGGTACCGTAGGCTCTGTCTGAAGCAGGAATGGCTCCTCTGTTCCAATCTACAGACTGTGTTGACAGCTCTTGCCATTTACTCTGCCCAGAATCCCCTTCTCCTCCTTCTACCAGAGAAACCTTGTCAGACCAAGACCCAGGTTTTATGGCTTCTCTTTATGTCTGTTGCCTAGTTTATAAGGCTTTGGAAGGCTGTTCTTTGTAGTTTTGCCTCCATTTGAAGGAACTTCCCTCATCCTGTTGACTCTTGGCAGGGGCGGGGGCCAATTTTAGTGCTGTTTGCAAAGTCCTAGCTCACATCAAACAGTCTGAACAACAAAAAGGAAAAAAGTTTTAATTTTCCTAAGCCCAATGCAGCAAAACGTTCCAATCTACGTAGAAATCTCTCTAAAAAGTAAATTCCATTTAACTCAGCAAAATGTCAACTCTACATAAGCCCCTTGACCTTCTACCACATGGACCAGAGCAGACTCTGCCTGCGGTTCATACAAATACAGAAAGGGTTCTCTAACCCATACACAGGGCTCTGCCATAGGGGAGGTAGGCATTTCACACACAGTTAGATATCCACCCCTCATCACAGAGAATTTTCTGGGCCTTAGGCCAGACTCGAGGGCCAGTCCAGAGTTCATTAGGTCTAGGGTTGACCTACCACAAGATGCTAGAGATGCTGTAGGATGGTCACACTGACCCACAGCAAGGTTCTTCCTGCTGTTATCTTCTCTGGTGAGAATCTTCTGGTTCAGGGATTCATGGACCCAGTAGACCAAGTCTGTAACAGGGAATGAAATAGCCTGATTTGAGTAGCTCATATGCTAGTTGGAGAGTCACTCAATAATGAGCGTAGAGAAAGAAACAGAACATAATTTCTGATTGGGACATGACATTGGGAAAACAAGCACCTTTTTCACACTAGCACTTAACTTAGTCAATGATCTGAAAAAGCCAGTTCTTGAACAAAACCAACTCCAGACAGATGGCATGGCAACATGACACCCCAAGGTGGTAGGAATTTGATGAGTTGGAGAAGCAGAGAAATATGCCTTAACAAGGGAGGGGGAAAGGCAGGGTCCTGCATCATCTCCTCCTGCCTATGGCCATACAACAGCCTTAAAGGGCCTGCTAGGTATGCCCATCCACTCAGTCATCCACCAAGCATGTTATACTATACAGGGCATGAACTTCCAGTCCTGTAAAACAAAAGGAAATTATTTTCTTCTGAGTTCCTGGCTAAAACATTATAAAAGTCTAACACACACACAAGTGAAGCCTTTTGTCTCTGGCCATACCATCCAGAGACATTGTTGCAGATATTACTGTTAGTAAGCAGATTCCAAGTCACCTTGCTCTTGCACCTGTCCAATTCTCTGCAGCTTCAAAAGACACCTGCTTTGTATCAGCCTTTCTTGGTAGTTTACATTGCATTTTAGGATCCTTCTAAATTTGAAGTGTTTGTAACTATAAGTGCACCGTCATTAATCTTAGCATGGATTTATCTTTCCCTTTAGTACCACACCAGGTTTGCAGAAATGCACCTGCTTCAAGACAGAAAGGAAACTATGTATGCAGAAAAACCACAATGAACAAAAAACAAAGTCTCTCCCTGGCAGGCCTTCATTGAGTCCCATGCTCAGGAAGTTGTTTTATTGGTCCCCCCTAGTCATGTAAAAAGTAGGGGGAGAGACTTTGTAAATGCCCAAAACCTATGAAAAATTTTCCATACCTAACATGCAGCTTAGAGTTGAATGTAGTGGTGCATGCTTGTAATCTCAGCACTTGGAAGGTAAGGGAGAAGAATCCAGAGCCACACAGGTAAATACTGCCTCATATAAAAATGAAAGAAAACGGGGCAGCTGGAGTGATCTGGTTATCACTAAAAACGCTTTAACTATTATTCTTCTACTTTCTGGAGTTTGCTTTGGGTGGAGTGTGTGTGTGTGTGTTTAGATGGTTTATACATATAAATAAAAAAATTAATTACTCAAGCCCTAACATGTATCTAAACATTTTGATAAGTACACTGACACAACTTCTACACCCTACTCAGACACATCCCAACTTAATTATTATTCTGCATCTATGCACAACATATGCACAAACATGTATGGATACATACATATTCACATATACAAGTGTTTGCATACATATACATGAACGTATGCATACATATATGATCACATCATTACACACATGTGCTTGCGCACTCACGCTTCCATCTGTTAGCATTCTAGGAACTTCCCAGCATGTCCCCATCACTTGCTCCTTTCTACCCTCCTCTTCAAACTAAATGTACTAACCCCATCCATCAAATCTTTAAAAGACAAACTCATTCTTCATCAACCTATGATTAAATGTCCTAAATTTTTAGTAAACTAATATATGTTGACATGACCCTTGATTTGCATTTAAAGGCCACCATAAACAGGAATTTCTTGCCCAAAAGGAGGCCTTGGGGTAGGGTGTCCTGAGATATTTTTCAGATCTTGATGAGCCTGGCCATAAGAAAAGCCTGTGTAAAAGTTGGCCTTGTCTGTGCCTCATAAAAATTAACACACTCAACTACTGAAGTGGAATATGTAAAAAATATTATGAAATGAAAGTCATTTGGGTCTCTGTTCCAGTGTCACTCTGAGGAATATGAATTCTTCACACCTCCCAGTCTTTGGAAACAAAGAAGATTTCCTCCATGAGGAAAAATCTACCTGTTGCCTCAACAATTTAGGAGGTGTTGACCTAGCCTGAAATAATAAAGACCATTATGATGTCACTGTCTCCATGCTTGCTTTTAGAACCTATGGACCTTCCTTCTAAAAACACACATTTATGAATCGGAATCTGTGGCAGCTGACATGCTGTTGCTGAGTCAGTATAGTTGTGAGGACTGAGCCTTGAAAGGGGGCTTTACAAGACCCTTTTTGTGTAGCTTGTTATATAGCCATCCAATTGGCCCACCTGCCATTTCACTAATCTATATCAGATTTCACAGTGCAAAATCAAAACTTGGACTCACTACAGTGAGCTCTTTTACCAGTGCCAGGGTTCCTTCAGCTAAGAACCTCAAAGAATAGATGGAATTAAGCAAGAGCATGGGTACTTGGGATGACCTAAAATCTTGTTATTACTCTTCCAGGAACATTTTGGAAGCCTTTATAAAAATAAGAGAAGTATATAATAAGTGTCAGAAACTATTAAAAATGGGATAGAGAGAGGAAAACACAAGTAGTATGAACTGAGTCATTAATACTACCCAATATGAAGGCATCAGCTCAAGGGTAACACATCACTTGGGTTTAGCTGCAGACACTATATTAAAAATCCAAGAAAGCAGCCACAACCTTCCTACTCATTCAAAGGGAAAGGCACTTCATGGAGCCCTGGAAATGGGGTGGGTGCTTAGCACATTCTTGAATGCTTTTTGATCCTTCCCAATTACCCAACTAAGAGTTTTTAAATGGGGTGCTGTGGCTGGGCCTGCTGACACATTCTGTAATCTCAGAATTAGTATGATAAAAACAGGAGGATCATGATTTTGAGGTCAGTTTTGGTCCCTGGGTGTGTTCAAGGCCAGCCTAAGCTAATAAAGAGACTTTGTTTCAAAAGTCCAAGAACTCAGTGGTAGAACAATTGACTAGCATGCACAAAGGCTATGCATCATCCCTACCCAGCACTGAGGAAGAGAGGGAAGAATAAAAGAGAAAGCAAAAGGAGTAAAATAGAAAGTATTAAGGCTATGTAGACTACAATGGACCCACGAATTTATCTTATTTGGCAGCTCAAGATCCCCATGTCTTTTAATGAGTAATTCATTTGATTTTTCCAGTTTTATGCAGGGTATGACTGACAAAATTGTATATATTGATGTTATGCAACCCATTTGTTATAAATACATGCACATTTTAAATGCTTATCACAATCAGGCTAATATCATCTATGCAGAGACACACACACACATATATGCTACCCAGCCTAATTTTCTCTTGTGTGCGTGTAAAGAACATCTGAGATTTTATATCTGCATGAATCTCTAGCTTTTTAAATCTCAGTTTTTTATTATTACAGTCACTATGACAACTATTAGATCCCCGACACAGTCACATCGGAATGTTCAGACACTTGGGCCAACATTTCTCCATTGTTTACACTACCTGACTCCTACTTCCACTTCTACTTTGTTTCTATAAGTTCCATTTCTTTAGAGTCTATGAATAAATGAAATAATTTCTCTTTATGTCGGCTTACTTCAGGTTCATACATGTTGTTTCAAATATGGAATTTCTTCCGTTCCAACACTGATTAATGCATCACTATACATATACACCAGTTCTGTAAATCTGATCATCCACTGATAAACACTTGGCTATTTCTGTTGAGGCTATTGTGGATACTGCTGCATTAAAGGAGGACATGCTGATATCTGTTAGCCACATTAATTCTGTTTCCTTTGTATAGATATCAAGTAGGAGGGTTACTAGGTCATATGTTATGTTAACACTATCTCTGATTTGAAGAAATGCATACCTTTTACACAATGATTAAACAAATTTGCATACATACTAATGTCTCCTTTTTCTACACTCTTTTCCAGCAGTCACTGGGTTTTCATTGCTATAGCAGTGAGGTGGGTGTTTTACTGTGGCTTTGATTTGTGTTTCTCTGATAGTGATACAGAACATTTGTATGTTTTCTTTGAAACCACATCCATTCCTGTCCTCAGAACTTTGAAAAAGAAAGTCCTCATTTGCATTTTTGTATGAGTGCCGTGTACTTTGCATATTAACCCCTTGTTTGAGTAACACTGAACAGAACATCCTCTCATTTCACTACTCCCCATGCTGTATTAAACTTTTGAAGTTTGAGCTGATACTACTTGTTTGCTTTTATCTTTATTTCTTTTGAGCCCATATCCAGAAATGAATTCCCAAGATCAAATTCAGTGAGTTTTTTTTATTTCTCTTAGTTCTTCATTTTCAGATCTTAAATTTAAGGTTTCAGTTAAAAATTGTTTTGTTGATAGCATAAGAGCTCAATTCCATTGTTTCTCCAGTTAGTAAACAGTATTATCACTGAAATTTATTGAAAATGATGTCTTTACCTCCCCTATCAGTGGACTTGGGAAGGGGCATGTGTGGAGAAGGGGGAGGAAGGGAGGGATTGGGAGAAGGGAGTTACAGGGGGTATACAAAATGAATAAAGTGTAATTAATAAAAATAAATATTTTTAAAGATAGCCTAAAAATAAATTAAAAATTAAAAAAAGAACCTTCCACCTTGTTTCCCACAGTGTACTGGCTACCCAGAAAGCATGGAAAAAACGAAAAAAAGAAAAAAGAAAATGATGTCTTTAGTCCAAATTGTGGACTTGCTGCCCTTATTAAATATTGATGACTAATCTGAGTTTATTTCCAGGATGTCTTTTATTTCAATTTAAATATGTGTGTTTATGTGTGCACATGCATGCACATGTCTGTGTGCAATGAAATAAACAATTTAAACAAACATTCAGTGAAATAGAAGCAGTAATTAAAAATCTCCAAACTGGATGAGATGTTGGGGTGGGCCAACTCACTGTGACATACTACAGCTTCCAAGATGAGATGTTTTAGTTTTATTTGTTTGTTTTGTTCATTTTTTAATTTTAAAAATATTTAAAATTATTAATTAAAACATTAATTTAAAATATTTGTTAATTTCAAATTAAAATCTATAAAAATGTATTGTTTTCTCCCTTAGGGGCTGGGGAAGGTTGCAAGGGCAGAAGGCAGATACAAAGGGATGGGGAGATGAGTGCAATTGAGTTGCATGATGTGAAATTCACAAAGAATCAACAAAAAGTTTTTTTTTAAATCTCCAAACCAAAAATGTAAGATGGATAATGTAAGCATAACGTTATTGGATAAGTCAAATGTTGACATTGAGAATTTCCTGTCTCAATGTTGTGTAAAAACTGCTCTCCAGTTTTCCCCTGATATGCCAATAAAGCAGCCAGTCGCTGAGCAGAGGACAGAATAGAGTTGGACTTTCTGCAAGCTGGGGGATGAAGCAGAAGAGGAGGAAGTAGGGGATAGAGTCATCAGCAGAGGTCCAGGAGAAATCAGGAGAGAGAAGCTGGAGTAGGAAAACCACAAAATTCAAGTATCTCTGGGATGTACATTGGGAGGAAACCAGTTTAACTTAGAGAGTTAAGAATAGAATAATAGCTATTCAGTTACTGTGTTGTGCTCCTTATTATTAAACAAATATAAAACAGTCTTGATTATTTGTGTGATAGACAGGTTAAGAGAGAAACTGAGAAACAAACAGGTTTATGAAAATAACTTGAACAGGATTCAGCTCAAAATCCTACTAGACCTTCAAAGAAAAACTAACAGCAATACTTCTCAAATTATTTCATAGATAGAAACTGGGGAACATTTCCTGACACTTTTGATGAAACTACTATTACTCTGATATTAATATCACACCAAGAGCCAACTAAAAAGAAAATTACAGGCCAATATTTCTTTTGAAAATTGATGCAAAACTCCTCAACACTTAGAAAAAAAGAATACTTGCAAACTGAGACTGAGAACCCAACAAAAAGATTGTCCAATGTGATTAAGATGGTTTTATCCAAAAGATGCAGGATGTTTCAACTTAAATAAGTAAATAAATAATATAAACTAACACATAAACAACCTTAAAGACAAAACAAAACAACACAAAAAATGATCATGCAGAAAGTACCTTTGACAAAATTCAATATCCCTTCATGATAAAATCATGGAAAGACTAGAAAAAGGGGAAAATTCAACATAATGAAAGCAACTTACAGCAATCCCACAACCAACATCATCCTAAATGGAGAGAAACTCAAAGCATTCTCACTAAAATCAGGAATAATGCAAGGTTGTCTACCTTCTCCATGACTATTCAGTATAGTACTTGAAGTCTTAGCTATAACAATAAGAAAACTGAAGGAGACTAAAAGGAAACAAAAAGAAAAAATATGACAAATTTTCATTATTTGAAGATAATATAATTTTATATATAAAAGCCCCTAAAGACTCTACCAAAAAAAAACTCCTATAGCAGATAAACCTTTTCAGCAAAGTAGCAGGATACAAGATTAATAATAAAACCCAAATATTTGTGCTACTGAAAATTTTAAGACATTGAAGAAAATAATTGAAAAAAATCAAAGGATGGAAAAATCTCCATACTTATTAATTAGTGGGAATCATCTTACATTAGTAGGAAAATGGCCATCCTACAAAAAGGAATCAACAAATGAAATTCAATCCCCATAATAATTCTAACACAATTCTTCACCAAAATAAAAAAAATAATCTCAAATTTTATATGGAAACACAAAAACCACAGGATGACTAAAATAATTTTGTACAATAAAAGAACTTCTGAAAGTTACACCAACCCATATTTCAAGTTGTATTACATGTTCATTTTTTTAAGCAGGGTATAGACATAATAACAGACATGTTAATCAATGGAACACAACTGAAAACTTGGACACACAGTTACAAACATGGGATCTACAGTCATGGGGTCTGCCTGTTGTCTTTGGCTCATATACCCAGTGTGACTCCACTGAAGGGAACTGTTTTAACCTTTGCCAGCAGGTGTCAATTGCAAAGAGCTTCTTGGCCAGTGGTGGGACTTGGTGTCCACTTTCCCTTCTTCATGCTGAGATTTTGTCTGAATTGAACCTGCATAGATCTGTGTAGATTCTGTGCATGCTTTCACAGTCTCTGTAAGTTTTTATGTATATCAGCCCTGTTGTGTCTAGAAGACACAATTTCCTTAGAATTATCCATCACTTCTTAACTCTTAACAATCTTTATGTTTCCTCTCTCACGTAGATCCCTGAGCCTCGAGGAGAGGGCTGAGTATTCCAAAGTCTTTTATTCTCTGCACATTGTCCATTTGTGAGTATTTGTACTAATTATTATCTACTGAAAGAAGAAGATTCTCTGATGAGAGTTGCATGATGCATGGATCTATGGGTATAGCAATATGTCATTAATAGTCATTTCATTCTTGTGTTCATTTAGTATAATAGTAGTAGTAGGCTTTCCCCTAATCCCATGACCTATCTAGTCAAGTTTTTTTGAATACTTTAGAAGTGTCATGCATAGGTTCTATCTCATGGAATGAGCCTTTCAAAAACAAGAAAAAGTCATTGTTTACTCCCATAATACTTGTGCCACTATTGCATCAGTATATCATGCAGACAGGTCACCATTTTCAATCAAAGAGTTAGTAGCTAGATAATCTTAGGTCGAAGAGTTGGTAGCTGGGAGAGATTGCTGATTACTTTTATCCTGTGGTAGCATGCAAACTACTTTCCATGGGCTGGAGACATTGCTCAGTGGTTAAGAGCACTGTCTGCTCTTCTAGATGTCCTGAGTTCAAATCCCAGCAACCACATGTTGGCTTAAGACCATCTGGGATCTGATACCCTCTTCTGGTGTACAAGTGTACTTGCAGATAAAGCATAAAATAAAATACAATCTTATAAAATTTTAATCTTATAAAATAAATAAAATCTTAAAAAATAACATAAGGCAAAGAATATTTAAAAACAAACAAACAAAAAAACAAAGTACTTTCCAGCACCGTGAATGCTAGTCAATAGGGGTGAAGCTTTAAGTTTGGTACCAGCTCTTAATTTCTCTGTATTTGATGACATAAGTAAATGGTGTGTTCAGCAGTAGGTCTGACCAGCAAGTTGTGGAGGATAACCAACAGCTTTGGTAATAATATGTGATATTTGGGAGAACCCTATTGGATCCCTTTGAACAACAATAGCAGAGCATTGATCAACTTATTATTTAAAGTATTTGTGGGCATGGAACCTCCTGGGACTCAGCTTGTAAGAAGGAGCTTATAGGAATATCAAAGACAAATATTGTTGTGGCCAAGAACACTTGGGTTTAAATTGATTTGCTTCTACATTCAGAGTGATACAACTAGAAGCCTACAGCTTGGGTGCAGTTCTTTCTTCTCAAATGTAACCCCTTTGTCTTCATTTTCCTGTTGTAGTAAAGTCTTGACAAAAGTAACCTAAGGAAGAAAGATATTGTTATGAAGGTACAAGGTACAGTCTGTTCAAGGTACAGCCTATTATAGTAAGGTACAGACTGTTCAAGGTACAGGCTATTACAGCATGAAAACCAAAGCAATAGTTTCTAGAAGCTGATTGTCTCATGTGTATCCACAGCTAAGAAACAGAATGTTTGCATGCTACTGCTTAACATGATTTCTCAACAGAGAAATCCCCACCCAGGGAAAGGTCTTACCCATGGTTAAGATGGATCTTCCAACATCAATGAATGTTATCAAGATAATCCTGTATTGTCAGAGCCTAACCTAACCTTAGTCTAGGTAATTAGTTAAAGCTGTGCTTACAGGATTTTCTCCTAGATGATTACAGATTCTGTGAAGTTGACAGTTAACACTAGTGCTCACAACTCTACTTAGTTTGGACTCCACAATTCTGCATCTGTCTAACTGGATCTTAAAGTTCCCACAAAGGCACTTTTGTCTGTAAGTGACAAAATAGTATTGTTCCTGGGTAATAAAATAAAACTCCTGTTGCTCACCATTTCTATAAATATCACCCCTCCCTCATACTTCATTTTTAATTTCGCCTGTTGCTCAGCAATCTAAGGTTCATAGAACCGCACTACTCTTCTATGTGTCACACTGCCCATTTGGCTGTCAGCTTCACCTCAGGTTTCCGAAACTCCAAATATAGAGTCCATCCCATCTATCGGCTCAATTTGCTGCGAGATTATGTTTTCTGCTAATATAAGAAGCTACACCCATAAAGTCTTACCAGCATGACTTCTCAAACATGAGCTAAACAAAGAGGACATCAAAAAACATGACAAACTGCTTGTGGGGAGAGCGTGGAAGAGGGAGTAAGCCCAAAAAGTCCTCAACCATACACCAAGAACTATAAGAAGCTAAGAAAAGGTGGGAGTGAGAGAGGTGCTCTTCTCTAGAGACTAGCACATGAATTAGTTGTCCAATGCCAAACTGTCATCCCCAAACACATACATATAGGTAGCATTATGCAGAGCAAACAGTTTCTATTTAGGAATATTTATGTACATACAAGCATGAAATAACAATTAGTGAAAAAAGAGACAATAAATTTGAAGGAGAATTTGAAGAGAGGGATTTGGGAGTACTTGGAGGGAGTAAAGGTAAGAGAGAAATATTGTAATCAAATTACAATCTCAAAATTTATTTGTTCCACCATAGGATCCTAACATTGTGTCCTGTCCAAATGAAAGAGATAAATTGATCATGGACTTGAACTTCTGAAAGTTTCTACCAAAATAATCATTTTCTTTATAAGTTAATGTCCATAATTTCTGGCAGAAGATAAGAGCCTCCTTAACCAGAGTTACTCTCCAAATGTATTATGTCATTTAAATCATGGCATATAGTATGGACATCTGCACACACATTTTTGTTCTCTTGCTCCCAACTTCCCCAGGATACACATGGATAAATTCAGGTAAACATACACAGAAGATCTGGGGTCATATCTGAGGGCCACTGAACGTGGAAAACACATTGTTACAGCAAGCAAAGAGCAAGCCCACTCTTCAAGCTGATCAGAAATCTTGCCCATATCTCACAAGAATTGCTTACACAATTCTGAGACAGTGCTCAGTTAAAGAGGACCGAAGGCTTGACATTCTTGGAACATTGGACAAAATGAAGTGCAAGAAGCCTAACGAAAAGTTCTACAGGGAAAACTGGATAGTTATAATGTTGTTTCAAATTCATTAAATTCATTGCAGAACTTCTTTTTGGGTTTTGTACATTATTTTTAAATCTTTATATCAAATTACTGTTTGAAACTCTTCTTGCTATATAAAGGAAGCTTTATTACTATTGCTTATTGCATCGTTTTGGTCCATTTGATGGAATTGTAAATGAAATTAAATAAGGTCTAGTATTTCCACAAAATTTGGAAAGACACACATAAGCTAGCATGAAGTTCTATGCTTATACGTAGCCTATTTTAATACTCCAAGCCATAGAATTCTAAGTGGGATAGACAGAATAACAGGACTCTACAGATAAGCCCTTAAACTAACAATATCATAGAATGTAAAGCACCAGGGTGAGAAGGAAGGCCGTCATGCCATTTGACAGATAACTTTCGCATTCTTATATTAGAAGTAGCCCGAACTCGTGTTCCACCACAGGAGAGTCCCTTTATATCAGGAAGTAGTCAGTCAAATCCATACCATTGCTCTAAACATTTCTGCTTTGCAGTCAATCAATCAATCAAACAATGAGAAACTTGACTACCCTTCACAGTTTGCTTTCACCATGCAGTCTGCTTATAAAAGACAACTCCATTTTACCACTGCAGAAACAATCAAGTCACTTAGTCTAGTGGCAACTTTAAAACCAGCTACCAAGGAGTGGACTTGGAGAGGGGCATGGGAGGAGATGAGGGAGGAAGGGTGGGATTGGGAAGGAATGAGGGAGAGGGCTATACCTGGAATACAAAGTAAATAAACTGGAATTAATAAAAATAAAAATTAAAAAAGAAGTGACAGACAAAAAAAAAAAAGACCAGCTACGGAGTACTATAGAGCTGGAGTTGTATGGGAGCCTGGAGCTGTTCACAAGCACACCTTGCTGCTTCTTCAGGCACTCTGTGAGCTAATGGCTAAGACCAGAAAGTCACTGAAGACTACTTAGACTCAGGTAAGCTTCAAGAGATGTTCAAGCTCTCCTGCCAGAAAAATTCCAGGGTTGGGCGATGTGTGTCAGGCTTCAGCTGAGGGTTAATACTGCACCATTGTGTCTAGCTGTTCTCAGAAAACTGACACACCTCATTGTGAAAAACCAGCTATGCAAATTCACATCCATCTCCTACCCATATCACTCTCTTAATCACCTCATAACCTTTCTTGGCAGCTTTCTAGTTACCATATAATATAAACACAATTATTACACTCCTTTTATACACTAGGAACCTGAAACTTGGAAATAGTAAATCCAATACCATGTGTTAACCATTCCTCCTCCCCATATAGCTCACCCCACCCCTGCATACTCTGATAATCACTCTTCTTTTTATTTTTAGGATTTGTGCATTTTGAGAAACAATTGTTGTTATTACATTTCATATGACTGATCTTCTTTGCAAACTAGAAACTATCACCAATGTAATTTACAAGATTAAAGTTTAACCTCTTCTTTACTTAATTTTAGAGCTGTTTTTAATGTCCTCAGAAATGTTGGTGTGTTGGATTTCATTTTCATTTAGTTCCAGGAAACTTTTGATTTGTTTCTCAATTTTTCCTTTGACCCATTCATCATTCAGTAATGAATTACTTAATTTCCATAGTTTGTGTATTTATTAGAGTTTGTTTGCTATTCATTTTAAGCTTTATTGAATGATTGACAGGATGTGACACATGGAGTTATTTCAACTGTTCTGATTTTGTAAGGATTTGTTTTGTGTGGCAGGATGTGGTCTGTTTTAGAGAAGCTTTCATGAGCTGCTGAGGAGAATGTATTTTCTTTGGTGTTTGGATGCAATGTTGTGTGAATGTTTTTAAAATACATTTGATGTATGGTGTCAATTAATTCTGACATTTCTCTGCTTACTTACTGTCCAGATGACCTGTCTATTAGGGAAAATGGGGCATTGAAGCCACCTACTATTGGTAGATTGATGTTAATAGGTATTTTCAATTCTAGTAGTGCATTTTTTACATTAAATATATGTTTATTACATAAACTATACATATACATAAAACTGCTATATTTCTTTTTTCCCCTCCCTCATTCCCTCCCACCCTCCCAACCCTCCCTCATCTCCTCCCCGCCCCCTCCAAGTCCACCAACGGGGAAGGACCTCCTCCCCTTCCATCCAACCCCAGCTCATCCTGTCTCCTCAGGGCTGGCTGCAATGTCCTCCCCTGGGATCTAGTCAGTCTGTCACTCCCCGGCATGTATGGGGGAGGGTCAAAGAGTCAGCTATCAAGATCATGACTGAAACAGTCCCTGTTTCCCTCACTAGGATCTTTAGTCCTACACCGAGCTATCCTGGGTCCCATCTGCACAGGGTTTCCAGGACACATTCACACGTGGTCCTTGGTTGTAGAAACCGTCTCATACAAGACCCCTGTGCCCTGCTCAGTTTAGTCATTGTGGAGCTCTTGTTCTCTCCAAGTTTCACCAACCTCCTCCATTTCTATCATCACTCCTTGC
>CM053745.1:96251-156745 GCA_028658305.1 Pachyuromys duprasi | reverse complement strand
ATTAAAAAGGAGGAAATCATGAAATTCGCAGGCAAATGGTGGGACCTGGAAATGATCATCCTAAGTAAGGTATCCCAAAAGCAGAAAGAAACATATGGTATATACTCACTTATATAGACCTATAGGATAGGAAGGTCATACTGAAATCTATACACCTAGGGAAGATAAACAAGAAGGAGGACCCAGATTGGTATGATCAATGCTCGTTTAGATGAACAAATGGGATGGACATTGAATGGAGGATAAAACAAGCAACAAGACAGGAGCATACCAAAGAGGACTTCTGAAAGAATCAATATAGCGATGTATCAAAGCAGATATTAAGACTCACAACCAAGCCTTTGGCAGAGGGCGGGAAGTAATAATAAAAATAGGGGAAGTTAGTAAGACTTGGGGAGAATAAGAGCTCCACAAAGACCAAACTGAGCAGGGCACAGGGGCCTTTTATGAGACAGTTTCTCCAACCAAGGACCATGTATGGATATGGCTTAGAACCCTCGGTTTCCAACTAAAGACTCTAGTAAGGAGAACAGGGACTGTTTCTGTCATGAACTCGATGGCTGGCTCTTTGACTCTCCCCCATACACGCCAGGGAGTAACAGCCTGACTAGATCCCAGGGGAGGACATTGCAGCCAGCCCTGAGGAGACAAGATGAGCTGGGGTTGGATGGAAGGGGAGGAGGTCCTCCCCCACAGGTGGACTTGGAGGGGGTGGGGAGGAGATGAGGGAGGGATGGGGAGAGTGGGAGGGAATGAAGGAGGGGCTACACCTGGGATGCAAAGTACCTAACCTGTGGTTGATATAAAAATAAATAAATTACATTAATAAAAAAGAAAAATAAAAATTATTAAAAAAAGAAGACAGCAGGCAATAGGAAGGAACACCAAGGTCTTCATGTAAAATGATGACAGATAATTAAACTTTATTGGCATTCTTTCAAAAAAATACTCATTATAGAAGAATTCTTTTAATACTGTGATATCTGCCACAGAATGAGGCGTGCTCCAGCACCTGGCAAACTACAGTGACCTTCAGGTGACCTTCAGGTGACCTTCAGGTAATACAGAAAAAAACTGGTCGTGTGACTATCGGATTCCGTGTTTCAGAGTTTTATCATTCAAGTCTTTCACTTGTGTGAGTAGAGTTAACCTCAAGACATTTTATATTTTTAAGGCTATCAGGAAATGTGTTGTTTCCCTGATTTCCTTCTCGGGTGTTTGTTATTTGTAAATAGAAAGGCTATGGATTTTTGTGTTTTGCTTTTGTAACCAGTTATTTTGCTGAAAGTGTTTAACAGCTGTAGAAGTTTCCTGGTGCAATTTTTGCGATCACTTTTTATTCTGTCATATCATCTGCAAAAATTATATTTTTACTTCTTACTTTTCTATTTGTCTCCCTTGATTCACTATCGTCTTATTGCACTAGCTATTGCTTCAAGTACTCTCTTGAATAGATATGGAGAGAATGTTCCTGATTTTAGTGGGAATGCTATGAGTTTCTCTCCATTTAACTTGATGTTGGCTGTGAATTTGCTGTAAACTTTGATATGTTTAGGTAAATCCTTCTATCTCTAATCTCTCCAGGATTTTCATCATGATTTTGTAAAGGTCTTTTCTGAATCTAATGAAATATTCACATGGTTTTGTCTTTCAGATTGTTTATATGGTGGTCAAAGTTTATTGATTTATGTATGATAACCTGTCCTTGTGTCTCTTGAATGAAGCTTACTTGATCATGGTGGATGATCTCTTTGATATATTCTTGGATTCAGTTTGCAATTATTTTATTGAAAGAAAATTACATCTATATTTATAAAGGAAATAGTTCTATAATTCTTTTTTCTTTATTAGATATTTGTATGGTTTAAGTATCAAAGTAATCTTGTCCTCATAAAATAAATTGGACAATGTTTCTTCTGTTTCTAGTTTGCAGAGTTTCTAATTTGAGGAGTACTGGCATTAGCTCTTTATTAAAGGTCTGGTAGAGTTCAGAGCTGAAACCATCTGGCTCTAGGCTTTTTTAAGGGAGACTTTTAGTTACCGCTCTGCTTTACTATGAGTAATAGGTGTATAAATTGCTTACCTCATCTTGATTTCACTTTGGTAGGTGATATGTATTGAGAAAATTATCCATTTCTTTTAGATTTTCCAATTTGGTAGCGAACAGGATTTTTAAAGAGTGCCCTTATGGATGTCCTTGGTTTCTGTTTCTTTTTCAACTCTTTTTTTTTTTTAATTTGGAACTTCTTTTTCAGCCTTTTAGTTAATTCTTGTTGATTATCTCAAAGAACCAACTTTTTGTTTAATTTTTGTTTATTTCATTGTGTGTGTGTTTCATTGATTTTTTTAGACCTGTGTTTGATTTTTTTGTTATATTGATTTTTTTCAGTAAATCATTGATTATTCAAGGGTGTGTTGTTTGACCTCCATGTCGATTTTAGCTTTATTCTATTGTTCTTAGAAAGAATACACACTGGATTTTTTTTTCCATTTTTCTCTATTTGTTGAGACTTTATTTATGATCTAAAAGTAGTATGTTTTGGATTGAATTCTCTGTGCTGCCGAGAAGAATGTGTGTTCCTTACCATTTATGTGAAGATTTCTATAGATTTCTGTTAGGTTCTTTTGATTTTTGGTGTCACTTACTTTCACAATTTATATGGGGTGGTTTTTGTTCAGATGAGTTGCTTACTGATTAGAGTGTATATTTAAGTCTTTCACTATCACTATGATGAGGTTAATTGTGTCTTTACATCTTGTATCATTTGTTTTATGAAATTATGTGTACTTGTGCTTGGGCAATTTTCTTTTATTATTTTGCTAAAAATATCTCATATGTGTTTGCTAATAATTAATCTTCCATGATCCTAAATAATAGATTTGGTCTTTTCATGGTGTTCCCAAATATTTTCTGTTCTGTTTTTGTATTTAATAATAACTGTAATTGTGGGGTGCAATAGTGCATGCCTATAATCCCAGCATTCAGGGAGGCAGTAGCAGGGGGATATCTGTCAGTTCAAGGCCAACCTGGTCTACAAAGTGAGTCCAGAACAGCCAAAGCAACACAGAGAAATCCTGCCTCAAGACCCATCCCCCAAAAATATATTCATTATTTTCTCTGAATGAATGGTCCAAGCCTTGTCTTTAAGCTATGGTTGATATTTTATCTTTAACAGAACCCATTATATTGCTGAGGTTTCCACTGACCTTTAATTTGACTAATTGAACTTTTCATTTCTAGTTTCATTTCAGTTTGGGTTTTCTTCAGTATTTCCATCTCCTTTTGAAATCTGTTTCCAAATCCTTGTCTTTGGTTTTCCTCTAATTGGTGTTTCCAGTTCACCACACCTGAGTCTGAAAATTGGGGGCAGTCAACTTGCCAGCTTCAGGAAGACTAAATTAGAGAGGGGATGATCATGGAGGGGCTATTCTATTGGATCCTATTCTGGGAGGTGCCACAGTTGGTTAGTTGGCTGGATAGGGCTCCTGGTTGAGAATATGTTTAGTATTTATTGTTCAGTATAAAGGGGCTTCATTGATGAGTCTAGACAGGCTAACCCACAAGTGGCAGGCCAACTGAAGTATGGTTGGAGGTAGTTGAACAAGATGCTTCTTTATCTCAGAAGATACGGGAGTCCCTACAGTGCTGCTTCCGTCTCACCCGAGTCTAGCTCTGGAGCCTGTGGATGCCTAGTTGGCAACACAACCCCTTCAGTCCTTTCAGTGTTAGCCCTTTGGTGTTTCCTTAAAACTTGGGTCTCTAACTCTGAGAGAGGTAACCACAGCAGGATAGTTAGGGACCCATGTCAGTGGAAGTTGTGACCCACAGTGGGGAATACAAGGCCGATTTTCCTTGAAAGAGAAAGAAAGAAATCAGTATGTCTCCCTTTATGAAAATCCCTGTCACCTAATCAAGGGAGTCTGGGCTTGGTCATTATTATTACATGAGCCTCACTCTGGATTGAGTTATTTAGGCTGAAAAAAATCTAGCAAGCTAAAAATGTGGACAACACAGAAGGGAGGATGCTCTTAGGCTATGGCTGATAAAAAAGGCTCTTGTGAAACCTCTATCCAGTGGAAATATAGCTCCTCGTCCATCTGTCTGTCAGTCTGTTTTCTAAGTGTCCAGCACCAGGAAGAGCAACCAGAATTTTTGGTATTTTGAGTGTTCTCTCCATGTCTCCAGCCCAAGGAAGAAAGTCAGACGTCCTCAGCCTTAAGGGAGCACTTCATGGTGATCTTAGTTATATTTGGAAAGACAAAGCATTAATTCAGGAAATCTCTTTCCATGACTGGCTAGGAAGATCACCCAGTTTGTCACACAGCTTCGAGATACTGGGTCCAAATATCAAGAACAGCAATGATCCAGCCATCTGCCTGCCTGCTTCCTTTCTTTCTTCCTCCCTTCCTTCCTTCCATCATTCATTCATTCTTTAAAAAAAAAGTACAATAGCTGGAGAAACTAAAATCCACATGTTGGGTGCCTGTTTGGAAAAGTGGAAGAAGAGGTAAAACAAAACAAAACAAAAACTGTATTTTCCTTAAAATTAAAAAAAAAAGTTCACTTAGGACATGAGTGACTTTTAGGGCAAAATAAGTGCCTGTAGCAAACATTGCTCTTTGTTTTGTTTGGTTACCTCCTTAAAATTATAATTTGGTTATTGCAATATGAGCTCAAACTTCAAATATGTTTGAAGCCAGTCCTCAGTTTGTCACTAAGCCATTTCTCAAAGCAATGAGTATTAATTTGGCTCTTTTTCTTCAAAACAAATAATCCAGGCATTAGCAGAATCCACAGAAGCATGACTGCCCTGCCCATGAAATGGGCAGCCCCCCATAGCCCAGTAGCAGCCAACACTGGTTGCTTTTACAATTGACTTCTGGAAAAATATCACCTGACTTGTTTCAGGTCATAACTTTGGGTGAACCCATTCCACTGATGATTTTGGAGGCTCTGTATGCAGCATAATTGGCTAACTCTGGCCAATTGGCCGAATGTTTTTATACAAATTTGGTATTCTCTGTGATAAAGTGTCTGTATGTTTTCTAGAAAGGAAGAAATAGTGCATAAATCTCTTCCTTTTCTTCTTTCCACCTTGGTAACTTGGACACTAGGGTTGATGATTATCCCAGAATGATTCCAAGGTAATGCCAGATGAAATCCAAGACTTGGAGTTCAGGTAGCAACACATTCTGAGGGAATTATCTGACCTCAGAAAGCAGCAAAGATATTTCAAGTGGTGCAGTATAATGGCTTGAATAAGAAATGACCCCACCACAGCCCCCATCTACTGGCCAGTCATAGCCTGCCAGCAACAGTGGCCAGGTCTGCCCAGGGCCGTCTGTGCTCTGCTTCCTCTGTACACCCAATACCCTAGTTCCCCAGCCTGAGCCCATTTCCTGGGGCCCACTCACATCTGAGGAACTGGAGACCCTTGTGGATCAGGGAGCAGCAGGAAACCCAGAGCACTTCGGCAGTCGGGGACCAGGAGCTCTAACTATAACCCCAGAGACATATTACCATAGAGACCACCAGGCCCACTAATAACAGAAACAACCAAATGGCTAGATGTCAGTGCAAGAACACCAGCAACAAAACCCAGGGTCGTATGGCACCACCAAAACCCAACTATCCTACAACAACATGCTCTGAGGACACTCTCACACGGGAAGTACAAGAAAAATCTTAAACCTGAGGTTATGAAAATGATAGAGGCCTTAAAAGAAGAAAATATATCCCTTAAAGAACTGCAGGAAAATATAACCAATCAGGTGAGATAAATTAATTAGTTCCTTAAAGAAACACAGGAGTATATATCAAACAGGTGAAGGAACTCAGTAAATATCTTACAGAAATACAAGAAAATACAACCAAATGGGAGAAGGCAATGAATAAAACTGTTCAGGTCCTAAAAATGGAAATAGAGCAATAAAAAAAAACACAATCTGAGGCAATTCTGCAGGTGGAAAACCTAGGAAAGAGTATAGACACAAGCATCAATGAGAGAATATGAGAGACGGAAGAAAGAATCTCAGGTGTGAAAGATATGTTTGAAGAAATTGATATATCAGTCAAAAAATATTAAATATAAGGAGATCCTGATACAAAACATCCACAAAATCTGGGACAATGTGAAAATACCTAACCTAAGAATATAGAAATAAAAGAAGACTCCAAACACCAAGGCCTAGAAAATGTTTTCAAGAAAATCATAGAAGAAAAATTTTTAACCTAAAGAAAGAAATGCCTACAAACATACAAGAAGCCTACAGAACACCAAATAGATTGGAACAGAGAAAATAAATCCTCAAGTCACATAATAATCAAAACACTAAATGTACAGAACAGAGAACGAATATTAGAAGTTACAAAGGAAAAAGGACAACTCACATATAAAGGCAAACCTATCAGAATTACAACTGAGTTCTCAACAGAGGTGATGAAAGCCAGAAGGGCCTGGGCAGATGTCATAGAGACTCTAGGAGACCACAGATGTCAACCCAGACTACTATACACAGCAAAACTTTCAATCACCAGATGGAGATTGAAGAAGATGGAGAAAACAAGATATTCCATGGCAAAACCATGTATAACCTAGCCGCAAACACAGCTCTACAGAAGATACTAGTGGGCAGGGAGGAAATGAGGGAGGGATGGGGAGAGTGGGAGAGAAATAAGGAGGGGGCTACGCCAGGGATGCAAAGTACCTAACCTCTGATTGATATAAAAAAAATTAAAAAAAAAGAGAAAAAACCACATATCACTGGAAGCTGAAAAGGTCTTTGACAAAATCCAACTCCCCTTCATGGTTAAAGTCTTGGAGAGATCAGGATTCAAGGCACATACATAAACATGATAAAGGCAATATACGGCAAGCCAATAGCCAATATAAAATAAAATTGAGAGAAACTTTAAGCATTCCTGCTAAAATCAGGGACAAGACAAGGCTGCCCACTCTCACCATACCTCTTCAATATAGTGCCTGAATTTCTAGCTAGAGCAATAATTCAAGTAAAGAGATCAAGGGTATATAAATTGGAAGAGAAGAAATCAAAGTATCACTATTTTCAGATGATTTTGATATTATATGTAAGTGATCTGCAAGATTCCACCAGAGAACTCCTATGTCTGGCTGATAAACATCTTCAGCAAAATGTCTAGATAAAAAAAAATAACTCAAAAAAGTCAGTATCCTCCTTTATACAAGCGACAAAAGGGCTCAGAAAGAAATTAGGCAAACAACACCCTTCACAATAGTAACAAATAATATGAAATATCTTGATGTAACTCTAACCAAGCAAATGAGAGACCTTTATGACAAGAACTTCAAGTCTTTGAAGAAAGAAAATGAAGATTTCAGAAGATGGAAAAATCTCGTGGATTGGTAGGATTGGCATAGTAAAAATGGCTTTTCTGCCAAAGGCATCTACAGATTCAATGCCAAGTCCCATCAAAATTCCAACACAATTCTTTACAAAGCAAACATTAACTTCATATAGAAAAATAAAAGACTCAGGAAAGCAAAAACAATTCTGTAAAATAAAAGAACATCTGGTGGTATCAACATCCTTGATCTCAAACTATGCTACAAAGCAGTAGTAATAAAAACAGAATGGTATTGGCATAAAAACAGACAAATTGATCATTGGAACTGAATTGAAGTCTCAAAAATAAACCCACACTCCTTTGGGCCCTTGATTTTTGACAAAGACGCCAAACCTTGTATTCAAGGGAGAAAAGAAAGCATCTTCAACAAATGGTACTGGTCTAAATGAATGTCTGCATGTGGAAAAAATGTGCAAAACAAAACTCAAGTCCAAGTGGATGAAAGACCTTGACATAAAACAAGAGACTCTAAAGCTATTAAAAGACAAGGTGGGGAAAAGTCTGGAACTCATTGGCATAGGAGGTAACTTCCTGAACAGAACACCAAGAGCACAGGCTCTGAGAACACCAATTAATAAATGGGATCTCATGATGTTGAGAGGCTTCTGTAAGTCAAAGGACACTGTCAATAGAACAAAATGGCAGCCTACAGTTTGGGAAAAGATCTTCACCAATACTACCTCAGATAGAGGGCTAATATCTAAAATATACAAAGAACTTAAGAAATTAAACAGCAACAAATCAAATAAACCAAAAAAAAATATGGGGCACAATGCTAAACTGAGAATTCACTTCAGACAAATCTTGAATGGCTGAGAAGCACTTGAAGAAATCCTTAATGTCCTTAGCCATCAGAGAAATGCAACTCAAAACGACTCTAAGATTCTATCTTACACCAGGTAGAATGTCTAAGATTAAAAACTCAAATGACAACACATGCTGGTAAAAGTGTGGAGGAAAAGGAAACACCCCTTCATTGATGGTGGGAGTACAAACTTTACAGCCTCTCTGGAAATCAATCTGGCTCTTTCTCAGAAAACTGGGAATAGTTTTACCTCAAAACCCAGCTAGACCATACACCCAAAAGATGCTCCACCATGCAACAAGGACATTTGCTCAACTCTGTCCACAGTGGCTTTATTTGTAATAGCCAGAACCTGGAAACAACGTAGTTGTCCCTTAACAGAAGAATGGATATAGAAATTGTGGTACATTTGCACAATAGAATACTACTCAGGAATTCATGAAATTTGCCAGCAAATGGATGGAACTAGAAAATACCAACCTAAGTGAGGTAACCCAGACCCATTAAGATGCACAATGTATATACTCACTTATAAGCAGATATTAGACCATACTACACTCCACAGACCCACAGAAGCTAAGTAACAAGGAGGTTGCCAGAATATCGCTCAGAAGGGAAAATAGAATAGACAGCAGAAGTGGATAAAAAGAGGGAACTGGGCAGGAGATGGCATGGAGAGGGAAAGAAGGTTGTGGATCAGATGTGGGGATAACAGAGGTGGGAGGTGAAAGGGCTGGGAACAAGAAGGGAGCCTGAGTGAGGTGAGGAAAGACATCTTTTTGTCAAGTTGGAAGCCTGTCACAGGGTAGGCTCCTGGGAGGATATGGGTGTGACTCTAGCTAATTCTTCTAACAGGGAGAATATGAAAACTGCAGTGACCACCTCCTACCCAGGTAGGACTTGTGGAAGGAGTGGATATCAACACACTGACAAACCTGTGATCCAAAATATTACCCTGCCTACAAGAAGTGCAGGGAGAAAGAGGGAACAGAGATTGAGGGAAAGTCCAATCAATAATTGGCCCAACCTGAGACCCACTCTGTGCTAGAAAGCCAGCCCCTGACACTAATAATGATACTCTGCTATTCTTGCAGACAGGAGCCTAACTTGACTGTCATTTGAGGGGCTCCAACCAACAGCAGATGAAGAGAGATGCTGGAACTTCTAGCCAAGCATGGGGCAGAGTACCAGGGGTCCTGTGCGAGCATTGGGAGAAAGATGGAAGGACCTGGAGGGGACAGGAATCTCACAAGAAGTACGAGACAACTAATCCAGTTCCATAGGGGCTTTCAGAGACTGAGCATCAACTACGGAGCACACATGATCTGAACCTCGGCCCCTTGCGCACATGTGGCCAATGAGCAGCTTGGTCTTCATATGGGGAGCCTGGCGAGTGGAGGTGGGCTTGTTTCTAACATGGACTCTATTCTTTCGTATCACTTCCCCCTTCCAGGGCTGCCTTTCTTGGCCTCAGAAGATGAATATATGCTCAATCTTGGTGTGACTTGATGTGCTGGGGAGGGTTGATACTGAGGAAAGGGAAGCTCCCATTTTCTGGGTGGTAAGGGAGAGGGGAAGGGTAGAGGAGGGAAGGTGGGGGAACTGGGATGAAAGGACGGAGGCAGCACCCTTGGGAGGTAAATAAAAGGTAACTTAAAGCAGACAAAACATAAATGACTCCCACAGACTCATGCTTTAGTCAGTCAGTCCCCAGAATTGGGCATTATTCTGAATGCTGAGCAAGCTGACTTATAGAAGCAGGTTACTGAGGGGCAGGCCTTTAACCTTGCTTTCTCTACTTTCTGGTTAGCCATAATGTAAAGAGCAGCGGCTTACTCTTCACCAGTATAAACAAAGACATCCCTACCACCAGCACCCCCCAAAAAAAAGAAAAAAAGAAAAGAAAAATGAAAGAAGGAAGGAAGGGAGGAAGAAAAGAAAAGAAAAAAAGAAAAGGGAAAAACAAACACCTCTAAAATACTGGTTCTCAATCTGTGGCCAAACAACCCTTTCACAGGCATTGACTAAGATCATCCTGCATATCAGATATTATATTAAAATTCATAACAGCAGCAAAATTACAGTTATGTACTAGCAATGAAAATAAGTTAATAAATTTATGGTTGTGAGTCACCACAACAGGAGGAACTGTATTAAAGGGTCACAGCATTAGGAAGGTTGAGAACCACTGCTTTAAAGCCATAAGCTAAACGTAATTTTTTCCTTCCTTAACTTACTTCTGTCAGGCATTTTGTCACATAAATGAGAAAAGGAATTAATATAAATGGATGGTGGTGCAGTTTTCCTTGGTGGCCTTCTCTGAAGGGATGTGGCAGTCTCAGTGTGTAACTGTTTGAAACACTCATCCAGTCTAAAATGGTGGCAGTTGTGTCTTGAGCACTGGTCTGAAATGGTGACCTAGGACAAGATGATAATCCAGCCTGAGGCAGCAATCCAGTATGAGGCACTGATCGGAATGCAGACAATGTTGTGGCTTGAACATGCTTTGAATTTGTGCCTGCCGCAAAGGTTCATGTGTTAAGAGCTTGGTGGCCACTGTTGGCATGGAAGTGGTGAAGTCTTGTTGGGGGAGCTCCTTGAACAATTGCTGGCACTACTCTAAAGAGGGATTGAAGCAGTTCTCCTGGGATTCTAAGTTTTTTTCATGAGAAAATAAATTGTTTAAATAGTGAGCCTGAACTCTGAGTCACTTCTCTGTGTTTTTACAATGAGAGTTCTCTCTCACACAGAGCTCTTGTAATCCAAGAATGAAAACACATAAGGAATCACTGCAGAGGGCCTGAATGGGCTCTGACAAAGAAGTCCTGTACAAGAGCCAGTACAGTGGTTCCCCGACTCTGGGGGCCTGGGGAGCTCTGTTTTAGAGACTCAGGCAAGCACTGTCCTCATCAACTAATCTCCTTGCACAAATGAAACTTTGAGCAGTGCAGCTTCCACTGTGCACAGGCTACCAGAACATATACTGAAATATGTACGCATATATTCTGATATACATGTACACACACACACACGTGAGCCTAAAGAGATGGTCCTTTAGGAGACAGCCAGTCAAGGACTGACTTCCCAGTGCTGAGCTATATTCCAGAGTTGGTGGGAAGTGCCACAGGGCCCTCTCAGAAAGAGCAGTGAACCCTGGAGCTTTCCTGCTAGAGTCACTGTGGCATGATCACTGCTGTGCACAGTACTCTTTTATCTGCTTGTGCAATGAATCAAAAGCCTTCCTGACCTCATTCACTAAAAGGTCAAGCTACAGATGTTATTAACTTACTAGTGGTTCAAATTGAAATTTGAAAGGATCTGAAGAGCAGCTATCCAGACAAACGCTGAGAATGGCAAGCTACAAACTTAAGGGAAAGCAAGACAACTGAGTTTTCAGACTTCCTGGCACACCATTGGCCTCTAGTGCCCACATAAGCTCTGACAGTGCACACAGCCACCATCTTCCTGCAATCCACACCTATACCACTTACAGTTCTATTCCTGAATGCAGTTTTACCATAATGTAAAAAGTTGTTATCCTCTGGATACCACATAAAAACCTTTAAATCTGTAACATGGCTTTCTTTCTTTTATTTCACATTCTTGAAGGAACAGGCTTCATTAGCAAATATTGATCTTAGGAGGGAACTTTCCAGGCTAGCCCTCTATTGGACTTAAATTTTCTTATCCTCTGACTTCTCCATACCCTCTGTCAAGGTGCACAATGCCCTACACCTAGGGCCAGATATTCATTTTCCAAATCTGTTTTCTACTCTGTTTCTCTCCAAGCTGCTTTCCAATGAGACACTGAGCAGGGTTCTGTTTCAAGTTTCTGAAAATTCTGATAACTGTATCTTGGCATTGGTCGGTACTGGTCATAGTATGTTGCGTTATTGTGATTGCACAAGGTACCATGGATGAGTTCACTTTCCTTAACCACTGCCAGGTGTCAGAGGTTGATCCCATATTGGAAGTCCAGTCATCACTTCACTTCTGTGTGAGGCAAATCTGGAAGTAACTCCTTCACTGAACCTAAACTGTCTGTTTTCTGAAAGTCGCTGAACCTGAGCCATTCCCTCAGCACTCCCACTGGCCCTGTGAAGCTGATCCAATGGCATAGCATCTTCGTGATTGTGATTCTTTAGCCCATACAAGGAAAAAAGGCCCAGAAGGTCAATATAAGAGTTGTCCCACTCTGAGTGCAGTGTTAGAGGTCAATTTGAAACAAGTATGGAAAGGTAGCTGTTTTCAGGGCCCATGTCTTCCTCCTTTGTGCTGCTATGAATCCCATCCCCTGCACAGCAGCTTCCACTAGAGAGCTAAATGCTACCTCAGACACTTCTGATTTACCAACATGGAGCTCAGTTTTTTGACTAGAGATGTTTAAAAATGAATAAATTGCTATAGAAACATATTTTGTTTTTTCTCTCCAAAAGATGCTCCTGTATGACACAGCTTTAAGTTTTCAACTCTGTCATATTTTCTAAACTATGATCACTTCCATTTACACTAGGGAGTGTGGCAATCCCCTTTACTGGGGTGAAAGCTAAACAATGTGGTTTGGATTTACTGTTCCCGCCATGAAAATGTTTGTCTCAGCAATCATGTCATTATTGTTAGTAGTCACAGCTGTTCAGCTCCCCCTCTGTGTGTGAATGGATATTTGCTGGGTCCTTTACAAATGGGAAAGGTGGCTTGCCTGAGGTGAAAGATTTACCTTGTGATGGAGTAGGCACAGACACTGCAGGAATCACTCTCAAGTTCTTATTCTTAATAAAAGGTAATTCCAAACACCCGACCTTGCATGGGACCTCATAGGACTGATTTGGCATTAAACAAGGAATAGTATAAATGAGAATGAATGCCCTGTGGTAGTCGTCTGCCAGATGGACTAACTGAACCTTTCTCATTCAGACTATAGTCACTACTCAATTGGGTCCAGAACAATGGCATATCATGTTGGCTTTCGGCTTGTTCTTGCACTAATTTTACTCTGTGTGCTCACAAGAAGAGTATGCTGGGAACGGAACTCTTGTGAGATGATCATTTTGTGAGTTTCTGGAGAAAAAGCTGCCTGTTAATTTTCTGCTCTCTGCAGAGGCAAGTTACAGATGTCTAAGTCCCACAGAGCTCCCCATCCTGCTCTCATCAGTGCAGCCAAAGCCTGCACCAAATACTTGCAAGATAAGAAAATGTTCAGCATTCCAGGCTGTGTGCCAGCATCTTATACACAGACTCCTGGCATTTTGCCCACCACCCACTAGCTGGGTCTTGCTGAACCATAGAGCCTACCTCTCTGTAGTTTTGCTTGCCTTAATAGAAAGTAATCCATATTCCCATTAATGAGAGACTGATACAATAAATTACTATCCACACATAAAATGTAATTCTGCCAATCATTAAAATTAGTGAAACAGAGTTAGTCTATTGACATGGAAATAAGTCTACAATGTATTCTTGTGTGAAAAAAGCTGTAATGTTAGCATGTATAAAAATAATCTTATTAATGTAATGATAATATTTCTATACCTACATTTGCATACTTGTCTATATGGACAAGAAAATTAAAAACAATGATAAGCCAACCAATAAACAATTAGTAATTATTTCTGAATTTTGGGGACTTTTATTTCCTTATTTAAACTTTTTCTACATAGATACATGTGTATTTCATATAAAATGTATAAAGTTTATAATGAACACCTATTATTCTTTTAAACAAGTAATATTTTTTCCTAAGGAATGAATAGATAAAGTAAAGGCTACCATGGATACAGGGACAGACTAGTAGGGAGCTTTAGGATGGCCAATCAGGGTGAGGCTCTCCTACAATCTAGAGCAGGTCCCTCCAGTAAAGATCTAAAGATATGTGAGGGTGACAGCCACACCGGGTTAGTGTCTTCTTCAAGCATAATCTCAGGTACAGAACTTGGTAGTGCTATTTGGGGAGTGTTACAATGTGCAATCTTGCAAACTTTGAGAGTTTATTGCCTTTCCCCACATCTAGTTTTTTCTGTTTCATCCTTAGAATTGGAGATGTGATGTCCTAGCTTCCTGAAACTGCTGCAATGCCTGAAGCTGGGTGCCTCCCCGTTATGATGGACTCTTAACCCTCCGCAACTGTAAGCCCAACAAAATCACATTAGCTCTATTGCTATTATAAAAGCAATAGAAAAGGAACTCCCCCTCCATTGCTGGTGGGAATGTAAATTTGTACAACCATTTTGGAAATCTGTCTGGCACTTTCTCAGACAATTAGGAATATCTCAAGATCCAGCTATCCCACTCTTAGGCATATATCCAAAAGATGCTCAAGTACACAACAAGGACATTTGCTCAACCATGTTTGTAGCAGCTTTATTTGTAATAGCCAGAACCTGGAAAGAACCCAGATGTCCTTCAGTTGAGGAATGGATACAGAAATTATGGTACTTTTACACAATGGAATACTACTCAGCAATTTTTAAAAAGTAAATCATGAAATTTGCAGGAAAATGGTGGGATACAAAAAAGATCATCCTAAGTGAGGTATTCAGTATATACTCACTTATATAGACCAATAAGATAGGATAAACATACTAAAATATGTGCATCTAAAGAAGATAAACAAGAAAGAGGACCCGGGGTAAGATGCTCAATCCACACTTAGAAAAACAAATGGGATGGACATGGAAAGTAGGAGAAAACAAGTAATAGAACAGGCACCTACCTCAGGAGGACTCTAAAAGACTCTACTTAGCAGATGCAGAGACTCATAACCAAACCTTCTGCACAATGCAGGGAATCATATGATAAAAGGGGGAGGTAATATGACTGGGAGAGGACAGGAGATCCACAGGACAAAATATATCAGGGCACAGGAGTCCTCTATGAGACTGTTTTTCCAACAAGGACCATGTATTGATATAACCTAGAACCCCTGCTCAGATGTAGTCCATGGTAGCTCAGTATCCAAGTGGGAACTCTAGTAAGGGGAACAGGAACTATTTCTGACATGAACTCAATGACTGGCTCCTTTACCTACCCCCACCCCTCAGGGAGGAACAGCCTTACTAGGTCACAGAGGAGGACATTGCAGCCAGTCCTGAAGATACCTGATAAACCAGGGTCAGATGGAAGGGGAGGAGGACCTCCCCTAGCAGTGGACTTGGAAAGGGACAGGGAGGAGATGAGGGAGAGAGGGTGGGGTTGGGAGGGAATGAGGGAGGGGACTACAGCTGGGATATTAAGTAAATAACCTATGATTAATATAAAAATAATTTTTAAAAGGAACTAATACAAGTGACAAGGAAGGATTAGAAAAAAAATGAAAGATAGTCAGGAATGTAGGGTGTAAATTCAGAGTCCAAAGATATGCTGGCCCTGTTTATCACTGAATTTCCCAAAATTAAATCTTAATATTCATAAAATAGAGGTACCTATGCTATTTCTTTGGGTGATGTATAAGGCTATGTAAGGTCATCATTTAGAGTGATAATATTGGTATGCACATGAGTAGTATAGGGTTAACCTCACATGCGAAAGGCCTTAGGTTCCATCCCATTAAACTTAATAACTATAAAATATTTGAGTCATTATCTCTATATTGATGATAAAATAAAGACTCATTGTAATTATGTTTAAAGTCTAAAAACAGAAACAGTTCTAGGTGATTGTCTGTACCTAGTTCAAAAACGTGGTTCTTTGTACTTGCGTTCTTACCTTGAAAAAGATTTGCTTTGCTCTTCTCTACAAAGCAAATATCACTGTCCTGTTTTCTTCTCAACTTTCTTCAGAAACACTTATACGTGATTCTCTGTACTTAGTTCACAACGCATTTGTGTCCTTAAGTTGAAAATAGTTTTCTATGCTCTTCCCTACAAAGCAAATATCACTTTCCTGTTTTCTTCTCAACTTTCTTCAGAAACAGTTCTACGTGATTGCCTGTATGTAGTTCAAAACACAGTCCTTTGCACTTGTGATCTTACCTTGAAAGAAGTTTTCTGTGTTCTTCTCTAGAAAGCAAGATATAACTTTTCTGTTTTCTTCTCAGCTTTGTTCAGAAACACTTCTAGATTTTTGAGTGTACTTGTTTCACAACGCTGTTCTTTGCATTTGTGTTCTGACCTTGAAAACAGTTTTCTGTGCTCTTCTCTATAAAGCTAGATATCACTTCTCTGTTTACTTCTCAGCTTTGTTCAGAAACACTTCTACATATTTTTGTGTACTTAGTTCATAAGTTCATAAAGCTATTCTTTGCATTTGTGTTCTTACCTTGAAAACAGTTTTCTATGCAATTCTCTACAAAGCAAGACATTACTTTTCTGTTTTCTTCTCAGCTTCATTCAGAAACACTTCTACATTTTTGTATGTACTTAGTTCACGCTGTACTTTGCACTTGTTGTCTTACCTTGAAAACAGTTTTCTGTGCTCTTCTAAATAAAGCAAGATATCATTTTTCTGTTCTCTTCTCAGCTTTGTTCAGAAACGCTTCTACATGATCGTCTGTACTTACTTCAAAATGCTGTTCTTCGCATTTGTGTTCTTACCTTGACAATACCTTCATGTGCTCTTGTCTACAAAGCAAGATATCAGTTTGGTTATTTCTTCTCAACTTTGTTGAGAAATACATCTACGTGATTTTATACCTATTTAACAATGCTGTACTTTGCAGTTGTGTTCTTAACTGAAAACAGTTTTCTGTGCTCTTCTCTACAAAGCAAATATCACTGTCCTGTTTTGTCCTCAACCTTTTTCAGAACACTTCTAGGTGACTATCTGTACTTAGTTCACAACCCTGTTCTTGGCATTTGTGTTCTTACCTGGCAAACACTTTTATGTGCTCCTCTCTAGAAAGCAAGATATCACTTTTCTGTTTTATTCTAAGCTTTGTCCAGAAACACTTTAATATGATTATCTATACTTAGTGCACAAAGCTAATCTTTGCATTTGTGTTCTTACCTTGCAAACACTTTTATGTGCTCTTCTCTTCAAAACAAGAAACCACCTTTCTCTTTTCTTCTCTGCTTCGTTCAGAAACAGTTCTAGGTGATTGTCAGTAGTTCACAACGCGGTCCTTTCTGTTTTCATCTCAGCTTTGTTCAGAACAGTTCTAGGGGATTGTACGTAGTTCACAATGCTGTCCTTTGCACATGTGATCTTACCTTAAAAACAGTTTTTTGTGCTCTTCTCTACAAAGCAAGATATCATTTTTCTGTTCTCTTCTCAGCTTTGTTCAGAAACACTTCTACATGATTGTCTGTACTTACTTCAAAATGCTGTTCTTTGCATTTGTGTTCTCACCTTGACAATACCTTTATGCACTCTTGTCTACAAAGCAATATATCAGTTTTGTGATTTCTTCTCAACTTTGTTGAGAAATACCTCTATGTGATTTTATACTTATTTAACAATGCTGTACTTTGCAGTTGTGTTCGTAACTGAAAACAGTTTTCTCTGCTCTTCTCTACAAAGCAAGAAATCACTCTTCTGTTTTCTTCTCAGCTTTGTTCAGAAAAAGTTCTATGTGATTGGCTGTCTTAGTTCACAACGCTGTTCTTTGCATTTGTGATCTTACCTTGAAAAATGTTTTATGTGCCCTTCTCTACAAAGAGAGATATCACTTTTCTGTTTTCTTCTCGGCTTTGTTCAGAAACACTTCTACGTGATTGTCTGTATTTAGTTCACAACAATGTGCTTTACATTTGTGTTCTTCCCTTGAACACACCTTTATGTGCTCTTTTCTACAAAGGAAGATATCAGTTTGGTGATTTCTTTCAACGTTCTGCATTGTAGAGCAAAGCACATATTAGTGTATATTAGTGTTTTCATGGTAAGAACACAAACGAAAAGAACAACGTTGTGAACTAAGTACAGACAAGTACATACAAGTATTAATAAAAAACATTGATAAGTAATCACAAAACTGTTAATTGTGTGTTGTAGAGCAAAGTGCATATAAGTGTTTTCATGGTAAGAACACAAACCAAACAACACCATTGTGCACTAAGTACAGACAGGTATGTACAAGTGTTAATGAACAATGTTGATATGTAGTCACAAAACTGTTAATTTTGCGTTGTAGAGAAAAGAGCATATATGTGTTTTCATGGTAAGCACACAAACACAAAGATCACAATTGTACACTAAGTACAGACAAGTACATACAAGTGTTAATGAACAAAGTTGGTAAGTAATCACAAAACTGTGAATTCTGCATTGTAGAGCAAAGCAAATATAGGCATTTTCATGGTAAGAACACAAATGCAAAGAACACTGTTGTGAACTAAGCACAGACAAGTACATATAAGTGTTAATAAACAAAGTTGATAAGTAAACAAAAAACTGTTAATTGTGCATTTTAGAGCAAAGCGCATATAAGTGTTTTCATGGTAAGAACACAAACACAATGAACACCGTTTTGAACTAACCACAGACAAGTAATCACAAAACTGTGAATTCTGCATTGTAGAGCAAAGCGCACATAAGTGTTTTCATGGTAAGAACACAAGTGCAAAGAACACCGTTGTGAACTAAGTACTTACCAACTCTGTGTGACCAGTGTGAGTGTGTGCCTGGGTGCGAGTGTGACCAGGTGTGAGTGTGCATGGGTGTACTGTTTCCAGGTGTAAGTGTGTACCCGGCTGTGAGTGTGCCCGTGTATGAGTGTGACCTGGTGTGAGTGTGTGCCCCAGAGTGACTCTTCCCGGGTTTGAGGGTGAATGGTTGTGAGTGTGACCTGTTGTGCGTGTTCCCAGATGTGAGTGTTCTGAGTATGAGTGTGTGCCCGGGTGTTAGTGTGCCCATTTGTGAGTGTGCCCAGGTGTTAGTGTGACCGGATGTGAGTATGTGCCTGGGTGTGAGTTTGACCGTGTGTGAGTGCGTTCTCGGTTGTGTGTATGTCCGAGTTTGATGTCCCCGTGAGTGATTGTAGCTGGGTGTGTGTGTGCCCACCTGTGAGTGTGCTAAGATCTGAATATGCCCGGTTGTGAGTGTGTGTCCAGGTGTGAGTGTACCAGGATGTGAGTGTGTCCCCAAGTTTGAGTGTGCCCAAGTGTGAGTGTGCTTGGGAGTGAGTGTGTCCAAGTGTATTGTGGCCACGTGTGATTGTTCCTGGGTGTGTGTGTGCCTGCCTGTGAGTGTGCTATGATCTGAATGTGTCAAGACATGTGTTCCTGGGTGTGAGTATGCCCTGGTGTGAGTGTGTACCAGAGTGTGAGTATGCACGGCTGTGAGTGTGACCAGGTGTGAGTATGTGCCCGGGTGTGAGTTTGATCAGGTGTGAGTGTGCATGGGTGTACTTTGCCCAGATGTGAGTGTGTGCCCGTGTGTGAGTTGCCCTGGTAGGAGTGTGCAGTGAACCTAGTGTGTCCGGGTTTGATTGTGTGCCTGGGAGTGAGTGTGCCTAGGTTTGAGTGTGCCCGTGTGTGAGAGTAACCGTGTGTGAGTCTGCTAAGGTTTGAGTGTACCCGGATGTGAGTGTGACTGTGTGTGAGTGTGCCCAGGTGTGAGTGTGCCCAGGTGTGAGTGTGTGTCCAGTTGTGTAAGTATTACCGGGTGTGTGTATGCATGTGTGTCAGTGTGTCCATGTCTGAGTGTGTGGCCGGGTGTGTGAGTGTGCCTGGTGTGAGTGTATACATGGGTGTGAGTGTGTGCCCGGATATGAGTGTGCCCGGGTGTGCATGTGACCAGGTGTGAGGATGTGCACTGCTGTGAGTGTGCCTGGATGTGAGTGTGACCAGGTGTGAGTGTAAACGTGTGTGTGTGTGCCTGGCTGTGATTGTCCCCAGGTGTGAGTGTGCACGTGTGTACTTTGCCCGCATGTGAGTGTACACCCAGCTGTAAGTGTGCGTGAGTGTGAGTGTGCCTGAGTCTGAGTGTGTGGTTGGATTTGAATGTACCCAAGTGTGAGTGTGCCCAGGTGTGAGTGTGCACATGTGCAAGTGTGACCGGGGGTGAATGTGTGCCCAGGTGTGAGTGTGCCCATGTGTGCATGTGACTGGGTATGAGTGTGAAAGGGTGTGACTGTTTCTGGGTGTGAATGTGTGTCCAGGTGTGTGTGTGGCCTGGTGTGAGTGTGCCCTGGTGTGAGTGTGCCTGGGTGTGAGTGTGACCGGGTGTGAGTGTGACCAGGTGTGAGTGTGTAAGGGTGTGAGTGTAACCCGGTGTGAGTGTGTGCCTGGCAGTGAGTGTGCCTAGGTGTGAATGTTCCTGGGTGTGAGTGTCCCTGGGTGTGATTGTGCATGTGTATATTGTGTGTGAGTGTGACCGGGTGTGAGTGTCCCTAGTTGTGAGTGTGCATGTGTGTACTGTGCCCATATGTGTATTCCCAGCTGTGAGTCTGCGCGAGTGTGAGTGTGCCTGAGTCTGAGTGTGTGACCAGATTTGCGTGTACCCATATTTGAGTGTGCCTGGGTGTGCATGTCCCCGGGTGTGAGTGTTCGTGTGTATAAGGGTGACTGGGAGTGAATTTGTTCCCGGTTGTGAGTGTGCCTGGGTGTGAGTCTTCCTTGGTATGAATGTGCCCATGTGTGAGTGTGGCCAGGTGTGAGTGTACAAGGTTGTGATTGTGTCAGAGTGTGAGTGTGTGTCTGGGTGTGAGTATGGGCTTGTGTGAGTGTGCCCAGCTGTGATTGTGCACAGGTGTGAGTGTGCCTGTCTGTGTATGTGCCTGGGTATATGTGTTTGACCAGGTGTGAGTGTGCATGTGTGCTGTGCCCATATGTGAGTGTGTGCCTGTGTGCAAGTGTGCTCAGGTGCGAGTGTGCCTGACTGTGACTGTGCATGGGTGTAATGTGCCTGGGTGTGAGTGTGTGCCCAGGTGTGAGTGTGCACGTGTGTGAGTGTGAATAGTGTGAGTGTGCATGGGTGTGAGTGTGCTTGGCTGAGAGTGTGCACTGGTGTGCATGTGCCCGGGTGTTAGTGCGTACCAGGGTGTGAGTGTAGCCATGTATGAGTGTGTGCCCATGTGTGAGTGAGTGCCTGGGTGTGAGTGGCCATTGTGTAAGTGTGAAAGTGTGTGAGTGTGCCCAGGTGTGAGTGTGCCCGTGTGTGAGTGTGTGCCCTCGTGTGTGAGTATGCCTGGGTTTGAGTGTGCCCGGTTGTGACTGTGCACATGTGTGAGTGTGATCCTGTGTGAGTGTGCATGGTGTGAGTGTTACCAGGCATGAATGTGTGCCCGGGTGTGAGTGTGCCCAGGTGTATATGTGACTGGGTGTGAGTGTGTGCACTGCCGGGTGTGTGCCCATGTGTGAGTGTTTCTTGGTATGATCATGCTAATGTGTTTGTTTGGCCGGGTATGAGTGTTCAAGGGTGTGATTGTGTCAGAGTGTAAGTGTGGCCAGGTGTGTGTGTGTGCCTGGCTGTGATTGTGCCTGGGGGTGAGGGTGCCCGGGAGTGAGTTTTGCCCAGGTGTGAGTGTTTTCCCAGCTGTGTTTGTGCCCGGGTGTGATTGTATGCCAGGGTGTGTCTGGGTGTGTATGTGACCAGGTGTGAGTGTGTGTGCTGCTGTTAGTGTACCCGGTTGTGATTGTGACCAGGTGTGAGTGTGCATGAGTATGAGTGTGCACGTGTGTGAGTGTGCTCGGCTGAGAGTCTGCCCTGGTGTAAGTGTTCCCTGGTGTGAGTGTACCCGGGTATGAGTGTGTGTCCGGGTTTGAGTGTGCCCGTGTGTGAGTGTGACGGGGTGTGAGTGTCCCCAGTTGTGAGTGTGCATGTATGTACTGTGCCCGAGTGTGAGAAGTATTCCCAGCTGTGAATCTGCGCGAGTGTGAGTGTGCCTGAGTCTGAGTGTGTGGCCAGATTTGAGTGTACCCATGTGTGAGTGTTCCCGGGTGTGTGTGCATGGGTGTGTGAGTGTGACCGGGAGTGAATATGTTCCCGGTTGTGAGTGTGCCTGGGTGTTAGGGTTCCTTGGTATGAATGTGCCCATGTGTGAGTGTGGCCGGGTATGAGTGTGCAAGGTTGTGATTGTGTCAGGGTGTGAGTGTGTGTCTGGGTGTGAGTGTGGGCTTGTGTGAGTGTGCCCAGCTGTGATTGTGCGCAGGTGTGAGTGTGCCCATCTGTGTATGTGCCCGGATGTGAGTGTGACTGGGTATGAGTGTGCTTGGGTGTGAGTTTGCCATGTGTGTGCCCTAGTGTGAGCGTGCCCAGTTGTGGTGTGACTGGTTGTGAGTGTGTGCCCGGTGTGTGAGTGTGCCCGTGTGTGAGTGTGACTGGGTGTAAGTGTGCATGTGTATGAGTGTGCATGGGTGTGAGTTTGCCCCATGTGTGTGCCCTACTGTGAGCGTGCGTGGTTGTGGTGTGACTGGGTGTGAGTGTGCCCAGGTGTGATTGTGTGGCCAGGTGTGAGTGTGTCTGGTTGTGAGTGTTCCTGGCTTGACTGTGCCCTGGTGTGAGTGTACCCAGGTTTGTGTTTTGGCCCAGGTGTGTGAGTTTAACTTGGTGTGAGTGTACATGTGTATACGTGTGCCTGGCTGTGAGTGTGTGCCCAGTTATGTGTGCCAGGGTGTATGACCGGGTCTGAGTACGCATATGTGTGAGTGTGCCAGGGTGTAAGTTTGTGCCTGGATGTGAGTGGGTATGGGTGTTAGTGTGACAGGGTGTGAGTGTGTGGCCGCGTGTGAGTGTGCACGTTTGTGAGTGTGCCCTTCTTCAGTTTGCCCGGAAATGTGTATGCCCAGGTGTGAGTGTTTGTCCGGGTGTGAATGTGACTGGTGTGAGTGTGCATGAGCATGAATTTGCCCGTGTGTGTGTGTGTGTGTGTGTGTGTGTGTGCCATAGTGTGTTTGTGCCCGGTTGTGATTGTGACCGGGTGTGAGTGTGACCTGTGTGAGTGTGTCCAGTTGTGAGTGTGTGCCCGGGTATGAGGGTTCCCAGATGTCAGTGTGCCCAGATTGACTGTGCCCAGGTGTGAGTGTGCCCAGGTATGTGAGTGTGACTTGGTGTGAGTGTGCATTTGTGTAATTGTGCCCATGTGTGAGTGTGTGCCCGGGTGTGAGTGTGCCCTGGTGTGAGTGTGCATGAATGTGAGTGTGCCCAGGACTGAGTGTGTGCCCAGGTATGTATGCCCGGGTGTGGGTGTGACTGGGTTTGAGTGCACATGTATGTGAGTGTGCCCGGGTGTGTGTTTGTGTCCAGGTGTGAGTGGGTACGGGTGTGAATGTGACAGGGTGTGAGTGAATGCCTGGGTTTGAGTGTGCCTAGATGTGAGTGTGTGCCCGGAATAAGTCTGCCCGGGTTGGAGTATACCCAGGTGTAAGTGTGTGCCCGGGTGTGTGATTGTGTCCGGGAGTGAAGTGTGTGCTTGGGTGTGAGTTTATGTCTGGGTCTGAGAGTGTGCCCGGTGTGAGTGTGAATTGGTATGAGTGTGAATGTTTGTGAGTGTGCCCAGTTATGAGTGCGTGCCTGGGAGTGTGTGCCCAGTTGTGAGTGTGCCCAGGTGTGAATGTGAATTGGTATGAGTGTGAATGTTTGTGAGTGTGACTGTTTGTGTGTGCCTGGGTGTGTGTGCCCAGTGTGACTGTGTCGGGGTGTGAGTGTGAGTGTGCCCGGGTTTGAGTTTGTGGCCGGGTGTGAGTGTGCCCGGTTATGCGTGTGCCCAGCTTGAATGAACCCAGGTGTGAGTGTGCCCAAATATTAGTATTGGCCCAGGTGTGTGAGTGTGACCTGGCATGAGTGTGCACGGGTGTGAGTGTTACCCAGGTGTGTGTGCCAGGGTGTGAGTGTGAATTAGTATGAGTGCGCATGTGTGTGGGTGTGTCCATTTATGAGTTTGTGCCCGGGTGTGAGTGGGCACGGGTGGGAGTGTGAAAGGGTGTGAGTGTGAGCGAGTGTGAGTGTATGGCCGGGTGTGTTCCTGGCTTGACTGTGCCCAGGTGTTGAGTGTGCGCAGGTGTGAGTTTTTGCCCAGGTGTGTGTGTGTGTGACCTGGTGTGAGTGTGCATGTGTGTGAGTGTGCCCATGTGTGAGTGTGTCCATGTGTGAGTGTGAGCTGGTGTAAGTGTGCAAGAGTATGAGTGTGCCCGGGTGTGAGTGTGTGCTCGGGTATGAGTGTGCCCAGGTGTGACTGTGTGTCCAGGTGTAAATGTGCCTGGTTGTGAGTGTGCCCGGCTTGACTGTGCCTCAGTGTGAGTGTGCCCATGTGTGAGTTTTTGCCCAGGTGTGTAAGTGTGACCTGGTGTGAGTGTGCATGTGTGTGAGTGTCTCCGGGTGTGAGAGTGTATCCGGGTGTGTGTGTGCCTGGGTATGAGTGTGACCAGATATGAGTGCACATTTGTGTGAATGTGACAGGGTGTGAGTGTGCCCGGGTATGAGTGTGTGCCCTGGTGTCTAGTGTGCCCAGATGTGAGTGTGCCCATGTATGACTGGGTGTGAATACGCCTGGTTGAGAGTGTGCCCAGCATGACTGTACCTGGGTGTGAGTGTGCCCATGTGTGAGTTTTTGCCCACGTGTGAGTGCGTGCCCAGGTGTGAATGTGCCCAGGTGTGAGTGTGCCCAGGTGTGAGTTTGTGCCCAGGTGTTCGTGGGCATGGCTGTGAGTGTGCCCGGTTGTGAGTGTGTCCCTCTTCAGTGTGCCTGGGCTGATTGTGGCTGGGTGTGTTTGCCTGGGTGTGAGTGTGCCCGGATGTGAGTGTGTGGCCGGGTGTGAGTGTGCTTGGGTGTGAGTGTATGGCTTGGTGTGAGTGTGCCCAGTTATGAGTGTGTCTGGCTTGACTATGCCTGGGTGTGAGTGTGCCCAGGTGTGAGTTTTTGCCCAGGTGTGTGAGTATGACCTGGTGTGAGTGTGCATTAGTGTGAGTGTGCACGGGTGTGTGTGTTCCCAGATGTGTGAGTGTGCCAGAGTGTGAGTGTATTCCCGGGTGTGTGAATGTGTCCTGGTGTGAGTGTGACAGTTTGTGAGTATGTGGCTGGATGTGAGTGTGCAGGTTTGTGAGTGTGCCTGGCTTGAGTGTGCCCTTGTATGAGTGTGCCCCTGTGTGAATGTGCCCTTCTTCTGTGTGGGTGTGAGTGTGGCCGAGTGTGAGTGTGTGCCTGGGTGTGGTGTGCCCATGTTTGAGTGTGCCCATGTGTGAGTATGACATGTTGAGGGTGTGCCTGGCTGTAAGTGTGCCCTGTGTGAGTGTGCTCAGGTATGAGTGTGTGTGCGGGTGTGTGAATATGCCCAGGTGTGAGTGTATGCCTGGGTGTGTGAGTGTGCCCGGTGTGAGTGTGTTCCTGGGTTTGAGTGTGTTCCCGGGTGTGAGTATGTGTCCGTGTGTGTGTATGCCCGGGTTTGAGTGTGACTTGGATGAGTTTGAATGTGTAAGTAAACATGGTTGTGTCTGTGTGCCCGGGTGTGTGTGCCCGGGTGTGCCTGTGAGAGGGTGTGAGTGTGTGGCTGGGTATGATTGTCCCTGTTTGTGAGTGTGCCCGGCTTGAGTATGCCCAGGTGTGAGTGTTTGTCCAGGTGTATGAGTGTGACTTGTTATGAGTGCACATGTGTGTGAGTTTGCCCAGGTGTCTGAGTATGCCTGGATGTGAGTGTGTGGCCACTTTTGAGTGTGTGCCCAGGTGTTAGTGTTCCTAGGTTTGAGTGTGTGCCCTGGTGTGTGAGTGTGCCTGGAAGTGAGTGTTTGCCCAGGTGTGTGTTTGACTAGGTGTGAGAGTGACTGGGTGTGAGTGTGCATGTGTGTGAGTATGCCCAGTTTTGAGTATGAGCCTGCCTGTATGTCCGGATGTGAGTGTGACCGGGTGTGAGTTTGTGACCGGGTGAGAGTGTGACAACGTGTGAGTGTGTGGCTGGGTGTGAGTGTGCGGTTTTTGAGTGTGTCCGGCTTGAATGTGCCTGGGTGTGAGAGTGCCCAGGTTTGAGTGTGCCCGGGTGTGACTGTGTGCCCGGGTGCGATTGTCTGTCCAGGTGTGAATGTGCCCAGATGTGAGAGTGTGTTCGCCTTCCAGTGTGTGACCATGTGTGAGTGTGCCCATGTGTGAATGTGTGCCCTGGTGTGAGTGTGCACAGTGTGATTGTGCCCAGGTGTGAGTGTGTTGCTGGGTGTGTGAGTGTGCCCTGGTGTGAGTGTGTACCTGGGTGTGTAAGTGAGTCTGTATGCGATTCTGTGCCTGGGTGTGAGTGTGCCTGGTTGTGAGTGTGTGACCAGGTGTGTATGTCCAGGTGTGTGTGTGCTCATTTGTTAGTGTGACCTGCTTGTGTGTGCCCGTGTGTGAATGTGCCTGGGTGTGAGTGTGCGCCATAGTGGCAGTGTGCCCAGTTGTTTGTATGCCTGGCTGTGAGTGTGCAATGTGAGTGCACCCGGGTGTGAGTGTGTGCCTGGGTGTGTGTTCCCAGGTGTTAGTGTGCCCGGTGTGAGTGTGTGTCCCGTTGTGATTGTCTGTCTGGGTGTCAGTGTGCCTGGATGTGAGTGTGATGGGGTATGAGTATGTGCCCTGGTGTGAGTGTGCATGGCTGTCAGTGTGCACAGTGTGGGCGCACCCGGGTGTGAGTGTGTGCCCAGGTGTGTGAGTCCAGAGGTGAGTGTGTGTCCGGAGGTGAGTGTCTGCTTTGGTGTGAGTTTGACCTGTTATGAGTGTGCGTGTGTGTGAGTGTGCCCGGTTGTGAATGTGTGCTCAGGTGTGTTTGCCCAGGTGTGTGTGTACCCATTGTTAGTGTGACCGGCTTGTGTGTGCCTGTGGGTGAATGTGCCCAGGTGTAACTGTTTGTCTGGGGGTAAGTGTGACCGGTATGAGTGTGCCCAGCTGTGAGAAGGCACTGGTGTGAGTGTGACAGGGTGTGAGTGGTTGGCTGCGTGTGAGTGTGCCCAGTTCTAATTGTGCTCTTCTTCACTGTGCCCAGGTTTGAATGTGTCCAGGTGAGTGTTTGCCATGTTGTGTGTGTGTGCCTGGGGTGTGAGTGTGCCCGGGTATAAGTGTTTGTCCGGAAGTGAGTGTGGCCAGGTGTGAGTGTGCATCAGTGTGAATGTGCCCGGGGTGAGTGTGTGCCATAGTGCGAGTGTACCCGGTTGTGTGTGTGACTGGCTGCGAATGTGGCCACATGTGAGTGTGACCAGGTATGAGTGTGCACGGGTGTACTGTGCCCATATGTGAGTGGGTACCCGGGTGGGGGGTGTGCTCAGGTGCGAGTGTGCCCGAATGTGAGAGTGCGTGTGTGTACTGTGCCCAGGTGTGAGTGTGTTCCCAGCTTCGAGTGTTCCCGAGTGTGAGTGTGACCTGGTGTGAGTGTGTGCACAGCCGTGAGTGTGCCCAAGTGTGAATGTGACCAGTTGTGAGTGTTACCGGGTGTGAGTGTGCTCCTGGCTGTGAGTTTGCCTGGGTGTGAATGTGCCCGGGTGAGTGTCCCAAGGTGTGAGTGTGCATGTGTGTACAGTGTCCGGGTGTTAGTGTGTTCCCAGCTGTGAGTGTGTAGGAGTATGAGTGTGACCAGGTCTGAGTGCATGGCCGGATTTGAGTGTACCCATGTGTGAATGTCCCAGGGTTAGAGTGTTAGAGTTTGTGTCCACATGTGAGTGGGTACAGGTATGAGTGTGACAAGGTGTGAGTGTGTGCCCAGTATAAGTTGTGCCTGGGTGTGAGCAAAGCACACATGTGTGTTTTCATGGTAAGAAGACAAACGCAAAGAACACCATTGTGAACTAAGTACAGACAAGTATGAACAAGTGTTAATGAACAAAGTTGATAAGTAATCACAAAACTGTGAATTCTGCATTGTAGAGCAAAGTGCACATAAGTGTTTTCATGGTAAGAACACAAGTGCAAAGAACACCGTTGTGAACTAAGTACTTACCAACTCTGTGTGACCAGTGTGAGTGTGTGCCTGGGTGTGAGTGAGACCGGGTGTAAGTGTGCATGGGTGTACTGTTCCCAGGTGTAAGTGTGTGCCCAGCTGTCAGTGTGCCCGGCTGTGAGTGTGCCCGTGTATGAGTGTGACCTGCTGTGAGTGTGTGCCCCAGAGTGACTCTTCCCGGGTTTGAGGGTGAACGGTTGTGAGTGTGACCTGTTGTGAGTGTTCCCGGGTGTGAGTGTCCCGAGTATGAGTGTGTGCCCGGGCGTTAGTGTGCCCATTTGTGAGTGTGCCCAGGTGTTAGTGTGACCGGATGTGAGTATGTGCCTGGGTGTGAGTTTGACCGTGTGTGAGTGCGTTCTCGGCTGTGTGTATGTCCGAGTTTGATGTCCCTGTGGGTGATTGTGGCTGGGTGTGTGTGAGCCCGCTTGTGAGTGTGCTAGGGTCTGAGTATGCCCGGATGTGAGTGTGTGTCCAGGTGTGAGTGTACCAGGATGTGAGTGTGTCCCCAAGTGTGAGTGTGCCCGGGTGTGAGTGTGCTTGGGAGTGAGTGTGTCCAAGTGTATTGTGGCCATGTGTGATTGTTCCTGGGTGTGTGTGTGCCTGCCTGTGAGTGTGCTATGATCTGAGTGTGTCAAGACGTGTGTTCCCAGGTATGACTGTGCCCTGGTGTGAGTGTGTACCCGAGTGTGGGTGTGCACGGCTGTGAGTGTGACCAAGTGTGAGTATGTGCCTGGGTGTGAGTTTGACCAGGTGTGAGTGTGCATGGGTGTACTTTGCCCAGATGTGAGTGTGTGCCCGGGTGCGAGTTGCCCTGGTAGGAGTGTGCCGTGAACCTAGTGTGTCTGGGTTTCATTGTGTGCCTGGGAGTGAGTGTGCCTGGGTTTGAGTGTGCCCATGTGTGAGTGTAACCGTGTGTGAGTCTGCTCAGGTATGAGTGTGCCCGGGTGTGAGTGTGCACATGTGTGATATGACCGGGGGTGAATGTGTGCCCAGGTGTGAGTATGCCCAGGTGTGCATGTGACCGGGTGTGAGTGTGTGCACTCCTGTGAGTGTGCCCGTGTGTGAGTGTAACCGTGTGTGAGTCTGCTCAGGTATGAGTGTGCCCGGGTGTGAGAGTGACCGTGTGTGAGTGTGCATGGGTGTATGTGTGCCCGGGTGTGTGTGCCCAGTTGTGTGAGTATTACCGTGTGCATGTGTGTCAGTGTGTCCATGTCTGAGTGTTTGGCTGCGTGTGTGAGTGTGCCCGGGTGTGCATGTGACCAGGTGTGAGTGTGTGCACTGCTGTGAGTGTTCCCGGGTATGAGTGTGACCAGGTGTGAGTGTAAACGGCTGTGTGTGTGCCTGGCTGTGATTGTCCCCAGGTGTGAGTGTACATGTGTGTACTTTGCCCGCATGTGAGTGTACACCCAGCTGTAAGTGTGTGTGAGTGTGAGTGTGCCTGAGTCTGAGTGTGTGGCAGGATTTGAGTGTACCCAAGTGTGAGTATGCCCAGGTGTGAGTGTGCACATGTGTGATATGACTGGGGGTGAATGTGTGTCCAGGTGTGAGTATGCCCAGGTGTGCATGTGACCAGGTATGAGTGTGTGCACTCCTGTGAGTGTGCCCGGGTGTGAGTGTTCCTTGGTATGATTGTGCCCATGTGCATATGGCTGGGTGTGAGTGTGCTAGGTGTGAGTGTGTCTGGCTGTGAGTATGTCCAGGTGTGAGTGTGCTGGGTGTGAGTGTGTCTGGCTGTGAGTATGCCCAGGGGTGAGTGTGCCTGGCTGTGAGTGTGTCCTGTTATGAGTATGTCCAGAAGTGAGTGTGTACCTAGGTGTGTGAGTGTGACCGGGTGTGAGTGTGCATGTGTGAGAAAGTGTCCGTGTGTGTGCCTGCGTGTGAGTGTGTCTGTATGTGAGTATGTGCCCGGGTCTGAGAGTGTGAATGTGAATTGGTATGAGTGTGCCCGAATGTGTAAACCCTTGTGTGAATGTGCACGGGTGTGAGTGTGCCAGGTGTGAATGTGTTCGGCTGTGAGTATTCCCAGGTGTGAATGTGCCCGGGTGGGAGTGTGTCCTTGTGTGAGTGTGCCCTTATATGAGTGTGAGTGTGGGTGCAAGTGTGTGCCCGGGTGAGATTTTGCCCAGGTCTGAGTGTGCCCGGATGTGATTGTGTGCCCGGGAGTGAGTGTGCCCAGGTCTGAGTGTGCCTGGTGTGAGTTAGACCGAGTTGATTGTGACTGGGTATGATTGTTTCTGGTGTGAGTGTGCATGGCTGTACTGTGCCCAGATGTGAGCGTGTGTCCTGGTGTGAATGTGCCCAGGTGCGAGTGTGCATGGGTCAGAGTGTGCCTGGGTGAATTGTGTGACAGGGAGTGAGTGTGTCTGGGTATGAGTGTTCCTGGGTGTGAGTGTGTGCCCCGGTGTGTGAGTATGCCTGGGTCTGAGTGTGCCAGTGTTTGAGTGTGACTGGGTGTGAGTGTGCATTGGTGTGAGTGTGCCAGGTGTGAGCATGTCTGTCTGTGACTTTGCTCTGGTGTGAGTATGTCCGGATGTGAGTGTATACCTAGGTGTGTGAGTGTGACCGGGTGTAAGAGTACATGTGTGTGAATGTGTCTGTGTGTGAATTTGTGTCCGGGGGTATGAGTGTGTGCCTGTATGTGAGTGTGCCCGGGTGTGGGTGTGCCTGGGTGTGGGTGTGCATGGGTGTAAGTGCAACCGTGTGTGAGTGTGCATGTGTTTGAATGTGTCTGTTTGTGAGTGTGTGGCCGGGTTTGTGAAAGTGCGCGGTTTGGTGTGTGCCTGTGTGTGAGTATTCCCGTGTGTGAGCATGCCTGGGTGTGAGTTTGCACATTTGTGCATGTTACCAGGTCTGAGTGTGTGCGCTGACTTAAGTGTGATGGGGTGTGACTGTTCCTTGGTATGATTGTGCCCATGTGTGAGTGTGACTGGGTGTGAGTGTGCAAGGGCATGACTGTGCCTAGGTGTGATTGTGCCCAGGTGTGAGTGTGTGCCTGGAGTGAGTGTAAACAGGTCTGAGTCTGCCCAGGTGCGAGTGTATGCCCGGCTGTGAGTGTGCCCGGGTGTGAATGTTCCCTGGTGTGATTGTGCCTGTGAGAGAGTGTACCCATGTGTGAGTGTGCCCATGTGTGAGTGTGACCAGGTATAAGTGTTCAAGGGTGTTATGAGTTTGTGGTCGGGGTTAGTGTGGCTTGGTGTGAGTGTGTCCAGCTGTGAGTGTGCCCAGGTGTGAGTGTGTCCCTGGAGGGAGTGTTCTCCGGTGCAAGTCTGACCGGGTGCAAGTGTTTACCCCAGTGTGAGTGTGCCCTGGTTTTCCTGTGCCTGGCTGTGATTTTGAGTCCAGGAGTGGGTGTGCCTGGGTAAGAGTTTGCCCAGGAGTGAGTGTACCCGGTTCCGAGTGTGCCCGGGTTTGATTGCGTGCCTTCGACTGAGTTTGCCCGTGTGTGAGTATGTCTAGGTTGAGTGTGCATGGGGGTGAGTGTTCCCGTGTGTGTGTGTGTGTGTGTGTGTGTCCGAGTGAGTTTGTCCTGGTGTGAATGTGCCCGGATGTTAATGTGCCCAAGTGTGAGTGTGATCCCGGGTGTGTGAGTGTGACCGGGTGTGAGTGTGCACGTGTGTGAGTTTGCCCGCCTCTGAGTTTGTCTGGGTGTGAGCGTGCCAGGATGTTAGTGTCCCCGGGTGTGAGTGTGCCCGTGTGTGAGGGTGACATGGTGTGAGTGTGTCCCCTGTGTGAGTGTGTGCTCAGGTATGTGAGTGTGACCAGGTGTGAGTGTGCCTGGGTGTACTGTGCCTAGGTGTATGTGCCCAGCTGTGAGTGTGCCCGGGTGTGAGTGTGAATGTGTGTGAGTGTAACCGGGTGTGAGGGTGTGCCTAGCTGTGATTGTGCCCAGGTGTGAGTATGTGGCCGGATCTGAGAATGCCCCGTATGAGTGTGACTGAGTGTGAGTGTGCATGGGTGTGAGTTTGACCAGGTGTGTGTGTGTGCCCTGGTGTGAGAGTGTGCCCGGGTGTGAGTGTGCCCCGTGTGAGTGTGCTCGGATGTGAGCATGACCAGGTGTGTGTACGTGGGCATGAGTGTGTCCAGGTGACTGTGTGCTTGGCTCTGAGTGTGTCTAGGTGTGTTGTGCTGGGTGTGTGAGTTTGCCCTGTTGTTAGTGTGTTCCCAGATGTGTGTTGAGTAGAGATATGAGTATGTGCCTGAGTGTGAGTGTGCCCAGGTGTAAGTGTTTGCTCAGGTGTGAGTGAGACTGGTGTGTGACTAGGTTTGAATTTGCATGGGTGTGAATTTGCCTGGGTGTGGGTGTGTGCCATAGTGCGAGTGTGGCCGGTTGTGAGTGTGACCGGCTGTGAGTGTACCCTGTGTGAGTGTGCCTGGGTGTGAGTGCGTGCCTGTGTATGTGAGTGTGCCCGTGTGTGAGTGTTACCGGGTGTGAGTGTGCAGGGTTAAGAGTGTGTGCCCGGGTGTTTGAGTGTGTCCTAGTGTGAGTGTGTGCCCGGGTATGTGAGTGTGCCCATGTATGAGTGTGAACAGGTGCGAGTTTGCCCTGTTGTGAGTGTGACCAGATGTGAGTGTGTGCCCAGGTGTGAGTGTGCCCGGATGTGAGTGTGCCCGGGTGTGATTGTGCCTACCTTGATTCTGCCCAGGTGTGAGTGTGCCCCGTTTTTAAGTTTTTGCCCAGGAGTGTTTGTATGACCTGGTGTGAGTGTGCATGTGTGTGAGTGTGCCCTTGTGAGTGTGCAGGTGTGTGAGTGTGTGCCCAGGTATGTGAGTGTGCCTGTGTGTGAGTGTTACCGGGTGTGAGTGTGCATGGGTGCGAGTGTGCCCGGTTGTGAGTGTGACTGGGCATGAGTGTGTGCCCGGGTGTGAGTGTGCCCAGATTGACTGTACTCAGGTGTGAATTTGCCCAGGTATGTGAATGTTACGTGGTGTGAGTGTGCATGTGTGAGTGTGCCTGGGTTTGTGAGTTGCCGCAATTTGAGTATGACCTGGTATGAGTCTGCACCTGGGTTTGTGAGTTGCCCTTATGTGAGTGTGATCCCGGCGGTGAGTGTTTCCTGGGTGTGATTGTGACTAGTGTGTGTGTGTGTGTGTGTGTGACCAGGTGTGACTATGCATGGGTGTGAATGTGTGCCATAGTGTGAGTGTGCTGGATTGTGTGTGTGACTGGCTGTGAGTGTGCCCTGTGTGAATGTGCCTGGGTGTGTGAGTGCACCCGGTGTTTTAGTGTGCCCGTGTGTGAGTGTTACCAGGTGTGAGTGTGCATGGGTGTGAGTGTGTGCCCTAGTGCAAGAGTACCCTGTTGTGAGTGTGACCGAGTGTGAGTGTGTGCCTGGGTGTTTGTGCCCAGGTGTTTGTGCCCAGGTGTGAGTCTGACAGTGTTGAGTGTGACCCGTAATTGTCTGCATGTGTGTGAGTGTGCCTGGGTGTGAGTGTGTCTGTGTGTGAGTGTGACCTGGTTTGGGTGAACATGGGTGTGAGTGAGACCTGGTGTGTGTATGTGTCCGGATGTTTGTGTGTCCAGGTGTGAGTGTGCCTGACTGTAAGTGTGCCCTTTGTGAATGTGCCCAGGTCTGAGTGTTTACCCAGGTGTGTGAGTCCAGAAGTGTGTGCCCAGGTGTGGGTGTATGCCCGAGTGTGAGTGTGACCTGGTATGAGTGTGCATGTGCCCAACTGTGTGTGTGTTCCCAGTGTGTGTACCCGGGTGTGAATGTGACAGGGTGTGGGTGTGTGGCCAGGTGTGGGTGTTCCCGTATGTGAGTGTTTGCCCGCGTGTGTGTTTGGCCGGGTGTGAGAGTGACCCTGTGTGAATGTGCATGGGTTTGATTATATGCCCGGGTGTGTGTGCCCGGGTGTGAGTGTGACAGTGTGTGAGTCTGTGGATGGTGGAGTGTGCCCATTTCTGAGTGTTGTCCGGTTGAGTGTGCCTGGGTGTGTTGTGCCCTGGTGTGAGTGTGTTCCCAGGTTTGAGTGTGTCCGGATGTCAGTGTATGCCTGGTTGTGAGTGTGTGGTTGGGTACGAGTGTGCCTGCATGTGAGTGTGCCCACCTCTGAGTGTGACAAGGTGTAATTGTGTACCCTGATGTGAGTGTGCCCAGGTGTGAGTGTGTGCACGGGTGTGTCTGATCAGGTGTGAATGTGACAGGGTGTGAGTGTGTGGCCGGTTGTGAGTATGCCAGTTTCTGAGTGTTTCTGGATTGAGTGTGCACTGGTGTGAGTGTGCATGGGTGTGAGTGTACATGGGTGTGAGTGTGCATGGGTGTGAGTGTGCTGGGGTGAGAGTGTGCCCGGGTGTGAATGTGGCCGGTTTGAGTGTACACAGCTGTGAGTGTGCTCTGTGTAAGTGTGCTCATGTGTAATTGTGTGCCCCTGTGTGAGTGTGACCTGGTGTTGTGTGCATGGGTGTGAGTCTGCCCGTGTTTGAGTCTGCCCGTGTGTTAGTGTGCCCGTTTGTTAGTGTGACCTGCTGTGGGTGTGCATGGATATCATGAGCCTGGGTGTGAGTGTGCCCAGCTTGATGTGCCCGGGTGTGAGTGTGTGCCCAGGTGTATGAGAATGACATGATGTGAGTGTGCATGTGTGTGTGTTCCCGCGTGTGGGTGTGACTGGGTGTGAGTGTGTGCCCGGCAGTGAGTGTGCCCGGATGTGAGTTTGGCTAGGTGTATGAGTATGACCAGGTTTGGGTGTGCATGTGTGAGGGTGCCCTGGTGTGAGTGTGTGGTTGGGTAGGAGTGTGCGAGATGTGAGTATGTCCAGCTGTGATTGTGCCCAGGTGTGAGCGTGCCCCTGTGTGAGTGTGTGACTGGGTGTGATTTTTCCCATGTGTGAATGTGACACGGTGTTGTGTGCATGGGAGTGAGTGAGGCAGGGTGTGTGTGTGTGCCTGGGTGTATGACTGTGCCCGGGGGTAAGTGTGCTCCAATGTGTGAGTGTGACCGTGTGTGAGAGTGCCTGGGTGTAAGTTTGCCCGCATGTGAGAGTGTGACTGTGTGTGTATGTCTGGGTTTCAGTGTGTGCCCGGTTGGCAGTGTGTTCCGGGTGTATGACCCGGTGTGAATGTGTGTCCAGGTGTGAGTGTTGCCGTGTGTGAGTCTGCATGGGTTTGAGTGTGCCCGTGTGTGAGTGTGCCCGTGTGACTGTGTAACCTGGTGTGGGTGTGCATGAATATCAGTAAGCCCGGGTGTGATTGTGTGGTAGGATGTGAGTGTGTCCTGTGTGATTGTGCCCATGTGTTAATGTGTGTCTTGTTGTGTGAGTGTGCCCGTGTTTGAGTGTCCCCATGATGAGTGTGACCCCCTGTGAATGTTTATGGGTTTGAGTGTGCCCGGGTTGAGTTTTACTGTGTGTGTGCCCGAGTGTGACTGTGCCTGGTTTTGAGTATTTGTCCCTGTGTAAGTGTGCCAGGTTGTGAGTGTGACCTCTTGTGAGTAAGTGCACGGCAGTGAGTGTGCCCTGATGTGTGAGTTTCACTAGGTGTGACTGTGCATGGGTGTGAGTGTGCCCAGGTGTTAGTGTGTGCCCGGGTGTGAGTACGAGAGGGTGAGAGTGTAACAGGGTGTGAGTGTGTGCCCGGTGTGAGTGTTTCTTTGGGTATGAGTGTGCCCGACTGTGATTGTGTGCTTTGATGTGAGTTTGCCTGTTGTTCTGAACTAAGTACAAAAAAATACAAGTGTAAAAGAACAAAGTTGAACATTAATCACAAAAACTTTCCTGCTTGGTAAAGAGAAGGGCATATAAGTGTTTTCATGGTAAGAACACAAAGGCAGAGAACCCACTTGGCCTAAGTACAGGCAAGTACTTACCAGTGTGCACGAACAACATGGATAAGTAATCACAAAACCGTTAATCCTGCTTTGTAGAGAAACGCGTATGTTGCTGTTTTCACTGTAAGAACACAAAGGCAGAGAAGCCACTTGGAACGAAGTACAGGAAAGTAAGGACCACTGTGCACCAACAAAGTGGATACGTAATCACAAAACCGTTCATCCTGATTTTTAGTGAAACACGTAAGTTGCTGTTTTCACGGTAAGAACACAAAGGCAGAGAACATGCTTGGAATGAAGTCCAGGTAAGCATGTACCAGTGTGCATGAACAACGTGGATATAATCACACACTGGGCACATTCACACACATACACATTCCTACCCAGTCACACAAACACACATGGGCAGAAACTCACAGCTGGGCACACTCACCCCCGGGCACAGTGAAGCCAGCCATCCTCACAAAGGGTCACACTCACACCCGGACACACACAACTTTGCACACTCGCACTAGGGCATACACCGTCACCCAGGCACTCTCACTCCCAGTCATACTCACATACCTGGGCACACACTTTCACCTCGGCACACTCACACAGGGCACACTAACCCCAACGCACATGCTCACACCCGGTCACACAACTGGGCACTCTCGCAATAGGGCATACACTCTCACCCATGCACACTCACACCCGGTCACACTCACACTAGGGCACACTTACACCTGGGCAAAAACCACACCAGGTCACCCTCACACACTTGGGCAAAAACTCACAGCTGGGCACACTCACACCTGGGCACACACTCACACCCGGGTACATTCACACCTTGGCACACTTAAGCCGGACACACTCACAAACCAGCACAAACACACACAACCACACACTCACACTCTGTCACACTCACACCCGGGCAGACATACCTGAGCACACACTGACACCAGGGAACAGTCACTCCAGGGCACACAGTCACACCCAATCTCACTCACACCCGGGCACACACTCACACAAGGGCACACAATCACATCCATGCACACTCACACCTGGACACACACACACCAGGGCACACACTCACACAAGGGCACACAACACACCCAGGTACACAGTCATACCCGGGCACAATCACACCAGTGCACAAACACCAAGGCACACACTAACTACCAGGCACACTCACACAAATGCACACTCATACCAGATCACACTCACACCCCAGAACACTCAAATACCCGGGCATACACTCACACACAAGCACACTCAAACACCTGGGCACTCTCAAGCCAGGCACACTCACACACAGCCACACACTCACACACTGTCACGCTCACACCCAGGCACACACAGCTGAGTAAACGCTCACACCTGGGTGCAATCACACCCCCGGACATACACTCACACCTGGGCACACTGACACACCCAGGCACTCTCACACACTGGCACACTCACACTGGCCACACACTCACACAATGTAACACTCACACTCGGGCACACTCACACAAGGGAACATACTCACACCTGGGCACCCTTGCACCCATGCACACTCACACCAAGTCCCACTCACACGCGGACACACTCACACACGGTCACTATCACACTTGGGCACACTCACACCAAGTCCCCACTCACACATGGACACATTCACACACGGTCACTATCACACTTGGGCACACTCACACCAAGTCCCCACTCACACACGGACACACTCACACATGGGCACTATCATACTTGGGCACACTCACACATCAGGGCACACTCACTGCCATGCACACACTCAAAACAGGTCACAGTCACAAACCAGCACACTCACCCATGGAAACCACTCACACTCAGGCACACTAACTCACATGCATAGTCACACCTGGTCAAACTCACACACCAGGGCACACACGAAACCCAGGCACACTCAAACCCAGGCACAGTCAAACTCGGACACACACTGAAATGCGGGCACACCCTCACACACCCGGGTATACACTCACACCTGCGCACACTCACACCTGGGCCACACTCACATCCAGACACACTCAAAACCGGGCACACTCACACACATGCGCACTCATACCCAGTCACACTCACCTCCAGGCACAATCACATCCGGCCACACACTCACACCTGGGCACACTCAAGCCAGGCACACTCACAACCAGGCACACTCACACCAGGCGACACACTCACACATGGTCACACTCCAGGGCACACAATCACATCTGGTCACACTCAGAGCCGGGCACACTCAAATCCGAGCACACTCGAACCAAACCGCACAGTCACACATGGGCACACTCAAACACATACACACTGAAACCCGGGCACACTCACAACCAGCCACTCTCACACCTGGTCACACATTCACACCCGGGCTCACTCATACCCATGCACACCCTAACCAGGTCACACTCACACACGAGCACACACTCTCAAATGGGCACACTCACACAAATGCACACTCATGACTGGTCACACTGACATGCCCAGGCACACATTCACACCCGGGCGCACTGACCTCCAGGCACACTCACAACAGGTCAAAAAACACACAGAGACACACTCATACAAGGACACACTCACACATGGGCACTATCACACCCGGGCACACTCACACACCAGGGCACACTCACTGCCATGCACACACTCACAACAGGTCACACTCACAAACGAGCACACTCACACATGGAAAACACTCACACCCAGGCACACTCACACACATGCATAGTCACACCTGGTCAAACTCACACACCAGGGCACACTCTCACCCGGGCAAACTCACATGCAAGCACACTCACACCCAGGCACACTCACACGAGGGCACACACATACACCCAGGCACACCCACCAGGGCACATTCACACACATTGCACTCATAACCAGTCACACTCAACCCCAGGCACAATCACACCCAGCCATACACTCAAACCCGGGCATACTCAAGCCAGGCACACTCACAACTGGGCACACTCACAACAGGCCACACACTCACACATGGGCACACTCAAACACATACACACTGAAACCCAGTCACAATCACACACCCAGGCACACAGCCTCACATGGGCACACTCACACCTGGCCACACTCACACCCGGCCACACACTCACCCCAGGCTCACTCACACCCATGCATATCCAAACCAGGTCACACTAACACAAGTGCACAATCACACCTGGGCACACTCACACACCAGGGCACACACTCACATCAGGACACACTCACACCCTGGAACACTCAAGCCGGACACACTCACAACCCAGAACACTCACACCCTGTCACACTCACATGCGAGCACACACACCTGGGCACACACTCACACCTGGGCACACTCACAGATGGCACACTTACAGCCAGGCACACTCACAACCGACCACACTCTCACCCGGCTATATACTCACACTCAGGCTCACTCACACCCATGCAAACCCACACCAGGTCACACTCAAACACGGGCACACTCAAACATACAGGCACACACTCACAACTTTGGCACACTCACACAGGAAATACAGCCGGTCACACAAACAACCGGGCACACTCGCACTATAGCATATACTCACACCTGGGCACATTCACAACCATGCACACTCACACCCAGTCACACTCACACACCCAGGCACACACACACACACAGGCACACATGACATCCGGGCAAACTCACACTGTGCACACTCACACCAGGGCACACACTCACACCTGGGCACACTCAACCCGGACAGACAATCACACCTGGGCACACAGTCACACCTGGGCACACTCACACCCAGGCATTCTGACACCTGGGCACACTCACAACTGTGCACACTCACACACCTAGGCACACACTCATACCCAGTCACATTCTCACCCAGACACACACTCACACCTGGTCACACTCACACACATGCACACTCATACAGAGTCAAACTCACACCCAGGCACACACTCACAATGGGGCACACACTCACAATGGGGCACACACTGACATCTGGACACACTCAAGCCTAGGCACACACTCACACCGGGGCACAAGCACACACCCTGCAACATAGTCACACCCGGGCAAACACTCACACCTGGTCACACACACACCCGGCCACACTCACAGTAGGCCACACTCACACCCGTGCACACACTCACACCAGAGCACAAGCACACAAACTGCAACATACTCACACTGTGCACACTCACATCCAGGCACACTCATACCTGCACAAACAATCATACCCAGGCACACAGTCACACCCAGGCATACTCACACCCGGGCACACCCTCATGCCTGGGCACATTTTCACCCCAGCACCCTCACACCCGTGCACACTCACAACCGGGCACACTGAAGCTGAAAATACTCAGAAACTGGCATACTCATACTCGGCCACATACTCACACCCTGCCACACTCATACCTGGTCAGACACACCCAGGCACACACTCACACCGGGGTGCACAATTACACCTAGTCACAATCAGAGCCAGGCACACTCACATCCAGGCACACTCACATCCGTGCACACTTGTACCCAACCACACACTCACACACCAGCACACTCAAACCCATACACACTGAAACCTGGTCACAGTCACACACACCGGGCACACACCCTCACATGGGCACACTCACACCTGGCCACACTCACAACCAGCCACACACTCACCCCAGGCTCACTCACACCCATGCACATCCAAACCAGGTCACACTCACACAAGTGCACCATCACACCTGGGCACACTCAGAACAAGGTACACACTCACACCCAGTCACACTCACACCTGGCCACACTCACACCTGGCTACAAACTCACCCCGGACTCACTCACACCCATGCACACCCAAACAAGGTCACACTCGTAGAAGTGCACAATCACACATGGGGACAATCACACCCGGGCACACACTCTTACATGGGCACACTCACACCCCGACACACTCACACAGGGCCACATTCACACAACAGCACATTCAACAGCCAGGCACACTCACGTCCAGGCTCACACTCACTCCCGGGCACAATCACACCTGGGGTCACACTCATATCCGGGCACACTCACAGCCAGACACACTCAAAACTGGGCACACTCACACCCAGCCACACACTTGCACACTGTTACACTCACACCCGGGAACACTCACACACATGCACACTCACATCAGTTCACTCTCACACACCTGGGCACATCAAGCTGGGCACACTCATACCCAGGCACTCACACTCAAACATGGGCAACCTCATGCACATGCACAGTCAAACCCTGTAACACTCACACACCCTGACAAACATACACCCGAGCACACTCACTGCCTTGCACACACTCACACCAGGTCACACTGACACCCGTGCACACTCATATTCAGGCACAAACTCACACCAGGTCACACTCACACACAGGTACACTCAATCTTAGGCACACACTCACACCATGGCACACTGAAATCCATGCACACTCACACTTATTAACACTCACACACGGGTACACTGAAACATGGGCACACTCACACACTCGGACACACACACACCCGGGTACACACTCACACCTAGGCACAATCGCACAGGCCACATTCACAGCCAGGCACACTCACACCCCATCACACACTCATAACCGGGCTCACTGATATCCATGTACACCCACACCAGGTCACACTAACACACGGGCACACCCACACCCGGGCACACTCATACACGGGCACACTCCCTCCTGGGCACACATTCACTCCCGGTCATACTCACACACCCGGGCACACTCGTACCTTGGCAAACTCGCACCCAGGCACACACTCACATCTGTGAACACTCAGACCATGGCACACTCACACGTGGGCACATAAACACCCAGGCATACTCACACACACCCACACTCACAGGACACACATGGGCACACTCACACCAGGACACACAAATCACACCAGGTCACACTCAGATCCAGGAACACTCACATCCATGCAGTCGTCCCAAACCAAACACTCACCCACGTGCACACTCAAACACATACACACTGAAACCCAGTCACACACACACACCCAAGCACACACTCACTCCCGGGTTCACTCAAACCCATGCACACCCAAACAAGGTTACACTCACACACAGGCACATTCACACATGGGCACAGTCACACACATCACACACTCTTATATGGGCACATACACACACATGCACACTCACAACCCGTCACACTCACACACCCAGGCACACTCAAGCCAGAAACACTCAGAAAGTGGCATACTCCCACCTGGCCACACACTCACACTCTGTCACACTCATACCCGATCAGACACACCCGGGCACACACTCACACCCAGACACACTCACACAGGGCACAAACACTTGGGCAAACACTCACAACCGGGCACACTCAAACACATGTGCTCTCACACCAGGTCTCACTCACACCCAGGCACACACTCACAGGCAGGCACACACTCACATCCGGACTCACAGATACGGGCACACACTCACACAAGTGCACACTCACATACCCGGCTACACACTCACACCAGGGCACATGCACACTGTGCACACTCACAGCCTGGCATACTCACACCAGGGCACCCACTTACTCCCGGTCACAATGAAGAACAGCCAAACTCACACACGGGCACACTCACACCCGGACAGACAATCACACCCGGGCATACAGTCACAACAGGGCATACTCACACCCTGTCACACTCACATCTGGGCACACTCAAGGCGGACACACTCTCAAACCAGCACACTCACAACGAGCCACACACTCACACCCTGTCACACTAACACCCAGGAACACACACCCAGGCACAAACTCACACCTGGGCACACTAAGATCATGGCACACACTCACACCCGGTCACACTCACACACATGCACACTCATACCAAGTCACACTCACAACCCAGGCACACACTCACACTCGGGCACACACTTACATCTGGACACACTCAAACTTGGGCAGACACTCACACTGGGGCAGAAGCACACACCCTGCAACATACTCACACCAGGGCACACTCACACTGTGTGCACTCACAGCCAGGCACACTTACACCCGGGCACACACTCAAATCCGGCCATACTCACACCCGGCCACACTCACACCAGGGCACACACTCAAACCGGGGCATGCACAAGCACAAAAACTGCAACATACTCACACCAGGGCACACTCACACTGTTCACACTCACATCTGGGCACACTCACACCTGCACAATCACACCTAGGCACTCAGTCACATATGGGCACACTCACACCCACGCACACTCACACAACTGGGAATGTACTCACACCCGGACACACTCAAACTCCGGCACATTCTCACACCTGGGCACATTCTCACCCTAGCAAACTCATACCTGTGCACACTCACAACAGGGCGTACTCACACCCGGGCACAAACTCACACCTGGCCACACTCACACCTGGGCACACTCAAGCCAGAAACACTCAGAAACTGGCATACTCCCACCCAGTCACACACTCACACCCTGTCACACTCACACCCGATCAGACACACCCGGGCACACACTCACACCGGGGTGCACAATTACACCTACTCACACTCAGAGCTGGGCACACTCACATCCAGGCACACTTGTACCCAACCACACATTCACACACGGGCACACTCAAACACATACGCACTGAAACCCAGTCAGTCACACACCCGGGCACACACCCTCACATGGGCACATTCATACCCGGTCACACTCACAACTGGCCACAAACTCATCCCAGGCTCACTCACACCCGTGCACATCCAAACCAGGTCACACTCACACAAGTGCACAATCACACCTGGGCACAATCAGACCAGGGCACACACTCTCACATGGGCACACTCACAACCTGGCACACTCACACAGGGCCACATTCACACCTTGGTACACTCAACACCCAGGCACACTCACATCCAGGCTCAAACGCACTCCCGAGCACAATCACACCTGGGGTCACACTCATACCCAGGTACACTCACAGCCAGACACACTCAAAACCGGGCACACTCATATCCAGTCACACACTCACACACTGTTACACTCATACCTGGGAACACTCACACACATGCACACTCACAACAGGTCACTCTCACATACCTGGGCACACAATCACACCCGGGGAACATCAAGCTGGGCACACTCACACCGGGCACACTCATACCCGGCCACACACTCAAACCTGGGCACCCTCATGCACATGCATAGTCAAACCATGCTACACTCACACACCCTGCACACATACACCCGGGCACACTCACTGCCTTGCCCACACTCACACCAGGTCACATTCACACCTGGGCACACTCACATTCAGGCACGAACTCACACCAGGTCACACTCAAACCCGGGCACACTCACACCAATTAAAACTCACACACGGGGACACTGAAGCACAGGCACACTCACACACTGGGGCACACTCTCACACCTGGGTACAATCACACAGGCCACATTCACAGCTGGGCACACTCACACCCCACCACACACTCACACCCGGGCTCAGTGATATCCATGCACACCCACACCAGGTCACAGTAACACATGGGCACACCCACAACTGGACACACTCACACACGGGCACACTCATACACGGGAACATTCACTCCTGGGCACACATTCACTCCCGGTCATACTCACACACCTGGGCACACTCGTACCTTGGCACACTCAAACCCAGGCACACACTCACATCCGTGAACACTCAGACCATGGCACACTCACACGCGGGCACACACTCACATAAGGGGACACTCACATACCTGGAACACACTCACACCCAGGCACACAATAACAACCGGGCACACATACCTGGGCAAATACTCACAATTGGGCACACTTGTAAAGATGCACACTCACACTCACACCAGGTTACACTCATGCCAAAGCACACACTCACACCGGGGCACACACTCACATCCAGGCACACTCACACAGCACACACTCACAACTGGTCACACTCACAACTGAGCACACTTGTAGTATGGCACACACTCACACCCAGGAAAATTCACACCCATACACACTAACACCTGGGCACAAACAAGCCGTTCACACTAACAAATGGGCACACACACACCCAGGCACACAAACTTGGCACATACTCACAACCGGACACACTCACACACATACACTCTCATACCAGGTCACACTCACACACAAGTACACACTCACACCTGGGCACACACTCACAACTGGGCACACACACGTGGGCACACACTCACAAACATGCACACTCATACCAGGTTACACTCACACCCAAGCACACACTCACATCTGGACTCACTCACAAACCCGGGCACACACTCACACCCGGGCTCACACACACTGCGAGAACTCTCAGCCAGGCACACTCATACCTGGGTACACACTCAAACCAGGGCACACTCACACACCCGGAATCATATTCACACCTGGGCACACTCACACTGTGCATACATCACACCAGGGTACACACTAATACCCGGTCATACCCACAACTGGCACACTCACACCCATGCACAAACTCACACATGGGCACACACTCACAAATCAGAACACTCACACCAAGCCACACATTCACACCTTGTGACACTCTCACCCGGGCATACACTGACATCCAGACACACTCATACCCAGGCACATACTCACACCTGGCACACTCACGCCCGGGTACACTCACACCCAGACACACAATCACAGTCAGGCACACTCACACTCTTGCACATTCACTCACATGCATACTCAAATCCTCCCACATTCACACGAGGGCACACTCACACCCGGACCACACTCACAACCCATGCACACCCAAACAAGGTCACACTCACACACGGGTACATTCACACATGGGCACAGTCACATCCGGGCACACAGTCTCACACGGGCACACTCATACACATGCAAACTCACAACCGGTCACACTCACATGCCCAGGTACACATTCACAACCAGGGACACTCACACCCTGGCACACTCACAACTGGGCACACACTCACACTCGGGCACACACACACACATCTGAGTACACTCACACCCGGGCACACTCACAACCAGGCACACTCAAACACATGCGCACTTATACCTGGTCACACTCACACACAGGCAAACTCATACCCGGGCACACATTCACAGTCTGCACACTCACACCCGGGCACACATTCACAGTTGGGCACACTCATACCGGAGCACACACTGAAAACCGGGCACACTCACATTGGCACACACATTCCCGGGCACACTCAAACACATCCACACTCACAGGACGGCATACTCAAACATGAGCACACTCACACTGGGGCACACAATCAACCTTATCACACTTAGATCCAGGTACACTCACATCCAGGCACACTCGTACCAAACCACACTCATCCATGGGCACACACAAACACATGCACATGCACACTTAAACACGGTCACACATACACCCAGGCACACATTCACACCTGGGTACACTCACACCTGGGCACACTCACACTGGCCACACACTCACAATTTGTCACACACACACACACCCTGGCACACTCACATCCTGGCACACTCTCACCCTGCACAGTCACACCTGGGTACACATTCACCTCCGGTTACACTCACACCAGTGCACACACTCATCGCCAGGCACACAACAACATCCGTATACACTCACTCTCGAGCACATACTCACTCCCGGGCACACACTTACACCCGACACACTCAAACACCGGTGCACACTCAAGCTGGGCACACTCACACACAGCCACTCACTCACACCTTGTCACACTCACACCCTGTCAAACTCACACCCAGGCACACACACCCTGGCACACACTCAAACATAGGCACAATCACACCTGGGTACACTTACACGCAGGCACTCTCACACTTCCGGGCACACTCACAGACATGCACACTCCTACTCAATAACACAAACACACCTGGGCAGAAACTCACACCTGGGCACACTCACACCAGCGCACACACTCAGACCCAGTTACACTCATGCACTTGCACACACACCGGTCACACTCATACACCCAGCACACACTCACCTGGGAACACTTACACCCGGGCACACACTCACATCCAGGTACACTCACACTTGGGCATACACTTACACCTGTGAACACTTACACCTGGGCACACTAAAGCACAGCACACACCGGGCACATTGACAGCTTGGCAGTCATACCCTGGGAAAACTCCCACCTGGGCACACTCATACCCGGGGACACTAACACACAGGCACAATAACAGCCAGGCACACTCACGCGAGGCCACACTCACAGGTGGGAACACACTCACACCCAGGCACACTCACACCTGGGCACACTCTCACCTGAGCACACTCGCACTGCGGCACACACTCACGAATGTGCACAGTACACCCATGCACACTCACATCTGGTCACACTCACACCCAGGCACATTAACAGCTGGGCACACACACACTAGGCCACACTCACACTCGGCCACACACTCACACCAAGACACAATCACACCTGTTCACACTCACACCTGGGTACACTCACAGGCACATACTCACAACCAGTTAAACTCACACCTGTTCACACTCACACCTAGTCACACTCATGGAAGTGCACACACACCCGGTCACATGCACAAGCGGGCACACTCACACACGGGCACACACTCACACCCATGCACATAATCACACCAGGCACACTCACACACTCAGCCACACACTCACACCCAGGCACACTGAAACCCGGGCACACTCACATATGGGTACACACAAATCCGTCCACACACTCAGACTCTTGGACACTCACACATGGGCACACTCACACTCAAGCACACTCATACCTTGTTATACAACAGGGCACACTCACCCACCAGGCACATACTCACAAACGAGTACACACACACACACAGGCACACACTCATTCACGGGTACACTTACCCACGGGCACGCACTCAAACCCAGGTACACTCAACCAGGGCACACTCTCAGAAGAGCACACTCACAACCAGGCACACTCACACCTGATACACTCACAAACGGGCACACTCACACACTGGGGCACACACTCACACCGAGTCACACACACACCCATGCACACTCACACCTGGACACACTCACACACCTGCACATTCACACCCGGGCACACACTCACACACCGGGGCACACAGACACAGGCCACACTCACAGCCAGTCACACACACAACTGGGCACACACTCACATCCAGGCACATTCACACCCATGCACGCTCACACCCGGTCACACTCACTCCCGGAAAATACTCACACCCGGGCACACTCTCACACGGGCAAACACAAGCTGGTCACACTCACAAATGGGCACACACACAGCTGGGAACACACACCTGGGCACACACTCACAACAGAGCAAACTCACACCAGGTCACACTAACACCCAGGCACACACTCACACATAGGCACACTCACACCCGGGCACACACACACGTGCACACACATTCTGGCATACTCACAGCTGGACACAAACTCACACCCAGGAACACACACACACAAGCACACTCACACCTTGTCACATTCACACACCTGGGCAAAAACTCACACCTGGGCACACTCACACCTTGTCACATTCACAACTGGGCACACTCGCACCCATGCACACTCACACCCAGTAACACTTACACACAGGCACACTCACATACCCGGGCACACACTCACACCAGACACACTCAAACACCTGGGCATACACTAACACACCTGCACACTCACACAGGGCACACTCACACACATGCACAATCACATCAAGTTACACACACACACCTCGGGCAAAAACTCAAAACTGGGCACACTCACTCCCGGGCACACACTCACACACAGGTACACTCACAACTGAGCACACTCACACCCATGCACACTCACACCCGGTAACACTAACACACGGGCACACTTACATACCTGGGCACACACTCACACCAGGACACACTCACACACCTGGGCACACTCTCTCACCCCTGCAAACTCACACCCGGTAATACTCACACACAGGCACACTCACATACATAGGCACACACACTCACATCGGGCACATTCACACAGGGCAAACTCACAGCCAGTCACACTCACACCAGGCACACTCTCACTATGGCACACACTCACACCCTGGAAAAATCACACCTGTCACACTCACACCTGGGCAAACACTCACACCTGGGCATACTCACACACCAGGAACACAGTCACAACAGGGTACACTCACATACCCAGGAACATACTCACACCTGGGCACACTCACACTGAGCAGACTCATAGTCTTGCACACTTGCAAATGGCCACACACACACCCTGGCAACATACTCACATCTGGGCCCACTCATACACATACACATAAACCCAATCACACTCACGTACCTGGGCACATACTCACACCCACGCACACTCACACCTGGTCACCTAACACCTTGGCACACACTCACACCTGGGCACACATTCCCAGGCACACACTCACTCCTAGCAACTCACATATGAGGTGACACACTCACATCTGGGCACACTTACACCCGGCCACACACTCACACTTTGGCACACTCAAACACCAGGACACACACTGACACCTGGGCACACTGACACCCGGACACACACGCACACCCCTGCACACTTACACCCAGGGACACACTCACACCCAGGCACACACTCACATCTGGGCAACTCACACACGCAGGAACACACTCACACCTGGTCACACTCACAATCAGGCACGCACACACTAGGGCACACACTCACACCCCAGCAAATTCCCACCCATGAACACTCACACCTGGTCAAAGCCACACCAGGTCACATTCTGCCGGAGCCCACCAGCAGAGCAGAACGGGTTCCTGAGTCGGGAGTGAGGATTGAAATTAATAAATACGCAACACATAATGTGTACCGAGAGGCTTTTTGCAGTCTGCTCTTAGCGCAATGCGCCCTGCGGCGCGGCCAGGTAGCCTTGGTTTACTTATACAGTTTACACAATGGGTTACCTTCACAAGGTGAGGCAGAGCTGTGATTTAACAAGCTCTCCCACCTGCTGTCACAAAACAAAAGGCGGATGGACTTGCAAATTCTTCCCTGACTCCAGGAAAAAGCCAGGTAGAAGCCTGTCTTCTGCGCTGAGACCTGAATATCAAACGGCCGCCAAAAGCGGCTGTGACCCAGCTCCCAACACACTCACAGATGCGCACACTCACACACGGGCACACACTCACAGATGCGCACACACCGGCACACACTCACATGCAGGCACATACTCATACCCGGGCAAACTCACAGCCATGCACACCCACCCCCAGTCAAAATCACACATGGGCACACTCGAACCTGGGCAGAGTAACACCCGACCACACACTACCTCCCTGTCACACTCACACCAAGGCACAAAAACCGGGGCACACACTCACAACCGTGTACACTAACACACATGCAAACTCATACCAAGTCAAACTCACACCCGGGCACACACTCACACCTGGGCACACACACACCTGGGAACACTGAAGCCACACACACACACCAGGCACACACACACACACCCAGGCACACTGAAGCCAGACACAGTCACATACTGGCACACTCACAACCAGGCACACTCACACCCAGCCACACACTCCAACCTGGGCATAATCACATGGGGCGTACTCACAGCCAGCCACACTCACACCCAACCACACTCACACATGGGCACACTCACACCCGGACACACACTCACACCCGGACACACACTCACACCCGGACACACTCACATACATGCATACTCACACAAAGTCACACTCACACACCTGGGCAAAAACTCACACCTGGGCACACTCAACCTGAGCACAGTCAATCCAGCCACAGTAATACCTGGGCTCACACTCATGCCAGCACACACTTACAATGAAGCACACTCACACCCATGCACACTCACACCCAATAATACTCACACACAGGCACACTCAGATACCTGGGCACACACTCACACCCAGGCAAATTCACACCCATGCACAGTCACGCCTGGCCACATGTACACCAGTCACGCTCACTCCAGCAAACACTGACACCCAGACACACTCTGACATGGGCACACTAAAGTCAGTCACACTCACAAATGGACACACACACACACCCGGGCACAGTCACACTTGAGCACACACTCACACCCTGTCACACTCACACCCATGCCCACTCAACACCCAGGCACAAACTCACACCCAGACACACTCACACACATGTGAACACATACCTGGTCACAATCACAACTGGGAACATACATCTGGACACACTCACACCCAGGCACATTTGTAACCCAGTACACTCACACCTGTCCACACTCACAACAGAGTGCACTCACACCCGGGTACACACTCATACCCTGTCACACTCATACCAGGGCACACTCATACACCCGGCAACACACTCACACCTGGGCACACTGACACTGCGCACACTTACAGCCTGGCAAACTCACACCTGGGCACAAGCATACACCCAGCAACATACTCACACCCGGGCATACTCACACAGTGCACACTCACACCTAGCACACTCACGTCCAGGCACACACTCACACACTGGCATATACTCAAACCCGGGCAGACTCACACATGCTCACACTCAAAAACGGTCAGAGTAACACCCAAACATACACTCCCACCTTGCCACACTCACACCAAGGCACACAAACCAGGGCACATAATCACACCCATACACACTCACATCTGGTCACTCTCACACCCGTTCAAACACACATGTGGGCAAATACTCACATACGGGGACACTCACACCTGGCAACACACACACACCCTGTCACACTCACAAATGAGGACACACACCCGGGCACACAATCCTAGGCACACACTCACAACTGGGCACACTCATACACATGCAAACTCATAAGTTGTCACACTCACACCCAGGCACAGACTCACATACGAACTCACTCACACACCTGGGCACACACTCACACCGGGGCACATGCACACACCTGGAAATATACTCATACCCGGGCACACTCACACTGTGCACACTCACATCCGACCACAGTCACTCCCAGGCACACACTGGCAGGTGGACACACACTCACATCTGGGCAAACTCATACCCGGACACACAGTCACACCCGGGCACACTCACACCCACTCACAATCACAAAACCGGGCACATACTCACATGGGGACACACTCACACTTAGGCACACTCTCACACCTAGGCATATTCTCACCCCAGCACATGCACGGCTGTGCATACTCACAACCAGGCACAAACTCACACTTGGGCACACTCACAGAGGGCACACTCACATCGGTCACACTCACAACCGAGCACACTCGCACTATGGCACACACTCAAAACCGGGCAAATTCACACCCATATACACTCACATCCCTTCACACTCGCACCAGTCACACTAACACCCTGCCAAACACTCACACCTTGGCATACTCACACCCGGGCACACACAAGCTGGTCACATTCACAAACGGAAACACACACACCAGGGCACACACACCTGAGCACACAATCACACCTGGGTACACACACACCTGGCAACACACTCACACCCGGCAACACACTCACACCCGGCAACACACTCACACCCGGGAACACTCACACTGCACACACTCTAATGCAGGTAAACTCACACCCAGGCACACACACGCCGGTGCACAAACACACACCTGACAACATACTCACACCTGGGCACAATCACATTGTGCATAGTCACAGACAGTCACACACCCGGGCATACTCAAAACCAGACACACACTTACACGCGGGCACACACTCACATCTGGGCACACTCACACCTGGACATACAATCACACCCAGGCACACTCGCACCAGGGCACACACACACTTGGCATACACTCAAACCGGGCACACTCACACAACCGGGCACACTCACACAACCGGGCACACACTCACACCCAGGCACACACCCACACCTGGGCACACTCGCACCTGAGAACACTCACACCCAGGCACACACTCACATATGGGCACAGTACACACATGCACATTCACACCAGGTCACACTCACACCCGGGCACATTCACAGACAGGCACACTTACACCTGGGGAGAATCACAGCCGGGGACACTCACAAGGGCACAATCACACCAGGGCACACACTCAGGCGAGCACACTCAACCCAGGTACACTCACACACATGCACACTCATACCCGGTCACACTCACAACCAGGCACACTCACAAACCACGGCACACACTCACACCCACGCACACTCACACCCGGGGATACACTCACACCCGGGCACACTCACCTACGTGCACACTAAGAACTGGGAACATACTCACAAACAGTACCCACATGCACATGCACACCCAGCAACACTCACCCTTGGGAACATTCACACCCATACACACTCAAGCCAGGAACACACTCACAACTAGGGACACTCACACCTGCGCACACTCAGCGCTGGGAACACACTCACACCCGGGCACAGTACACATGTGCACATGCACATCCAGGGACACACATCTGGGAACATTCACACCCGGGCACACTCACACACGTGCACACTCACACCCAGACACACACTCATACGCAGGCACACTCACACCCACGCAAACTCAGAACTGGGAACACACTCACAAACGGGCAGAGTACACACATGCATACTCACACCTGGTGACATTCATACCCGGGCACATTCACAGCCGGGCACATTCACAGCCGGGCACACTCACAGCCAGGCATACACTCACACCTGGTTACACTCACACCTGGTAACACTCACACATGGGCAACCCATGGAAGTGTACACACACCCAGTCACATGCATGCCAGGGTACAACCACGCAAGGGCACACACTCACACACAGACACACTCACACACATGCACACTCACACCAAGTCACACTCACACACCTGGGCAAAATCTCACACCTGGGCATGCTCACACCCGGGCATACACTTACATGCGGTCACAGTCACAACTGGGCACACTCACAACCATGCACACTCGCACCCGGTAACACTCACACACAGGCACACTCACACACCCAGGCACACACTCACACCAGGAAACACTCAAACACCCGGGCACACACACTCACCGCTGGGCACACACACTCACCGCTGCACACTCACACCCGATAACACTCACACATGGGTACACTCACACTGGGCACTCTCACAGTCTTCCACATTTGAAACTGACCACACTCACACCTGGCCACATACTCACCCCCAGGCTCACTCATGCACATACACACACACCCTGTCACACTTACGTACCTGGGCACACACTCTCACGGCTGAACACTCACACCAGGTAACACTCACTCAGGGACACACTCACATACACAGGCACACACTCACACCCAGGCACACTCACACAGGGCAAACTCACAGACAGTTACACTCACATGGGTCACACTCATATCTGGGCAAACACTCACACCTGGGCACACACTCGCATCTGGACTCACTCACACACCCTTGAACACATTCACACCTGGGCACACTCACACTAGGCACACTCACAGCCTTGCACATTCGCACCCGGCCATACACACACCCGGCCATATACTCACACTTGGGCTCACACATGCACACCGACACCAGGTAACACTCACACATAGAAACTCAAAGACATGGGCACACACAGACCCAGGCACACACTCACACCGGGCACATTCACAACATGCACACTCACACCTGGGCACAATTACAAAAATGCACACTCACACAAAGTCACACTCACACACCTGGGCAAAAACTCACACCTGGGCACACTCATACCCAGACACACACACACATCCAGGCACACTCTCACAACTGGGCACACTTGCACCCATGAACACTCACACCCGGTAACACTCATACAGGGCACACTCACAGCCGGTCACACTCACACACTCGGGCACACACTCACACCTGGGCTCACACACACTGAGTGCACTCACAGCCAGGCACACTTATACCCGGGTGCACACTCACACCAGGGCACATTCACACATCCGGCAACATACTCACACCTGGCCAAACTCACACTGTGCACACTCACAGCCAGGCACACTTACACCAGGGCACACACTCATACTTGGTCACACTCACCAGGGCACACTCACACCCGGGCACAAAAACAGACGTGGGCACATACTCACACCCGGGCACACTCGACCTGGACACACAATCACACCCGGGCACACAGTCACACTTGGGCACAATCACATCCAGGCACACTCACACCTGGGCACAAACTCACAAACAAGCACACTCACACCAAGCCACACACTCACATCCTGTCACACTCAAACCCGGGCATACACATACACCCAGATACACACTCACACCCAGGCACACTCACACACCCGGGCACACGCTCACACCCGAACCCACTAACACAGTGCACACTCACAGCCAGCCACACTCAGACCCAGCCATAGTCAAGACCGGGCACATAGTCACCCCCGGGCTCATGCACACCCATGCACAACCATACCAGGTCACACTCACACATGCTCACACTCATGCACTGCCACACTCACGCCTGTGCACACACTCAAACCCGGGCACACTCACACACATGCATACTCCCACCCCATAACATTCACACAACTGGGCATACACTCACACACATGCACACTCACACCATGTCACACTCACACACCTGGGCAAAAACTCAAACCTGGGCACACTGACACCTGGGCACAGTCAAGCCGGGCACACTTACCTGGGCACACACTCACACCCGGTCACACTCACAACAGTTCACAAACACCTGGGCACACACTCACCACCACACTCACCCAAACATGCATACTCACACCAGGTCACATTCATTCCCAAGCACACACTCACACCCAGGCACACACTCACATCCAGAAACACTCACCTCCAGGCACATTCATACATGGTCACACTCACACCTGGGCACACGCTCAAACCCAGGCACACACAAAACCGGGCACCCTGGCACCAGGGCACATACTCACACCTGGCAAACTCACACTCATACACACACACACACCTGGTCAAACTCACACATGAGCACACTCAAAAACTGGCAGAGTAACACCAAACCACACACTCCCACCCTGGCACACAAACCGTGACACACACTCACAAACTTGCACACTCACACACATGCAAACTCATACCAAGCCAAACTCACACCCAGGCACATACTCACACCTGGGCACACACTCACACCCGGGCTCACACACACCCGGACACACTGAAGCCAGAACACTCACATAATGGCACACTCACATGCAGCCACACACTCACACCCTGTCACACTCACACCCAGGCACACACACACACACTCGGGCACACTGAAGAAGGGCACACTCCGAACCGGGCTCACTCACATGCGACCACACACCCTGTCACACTCACACCCATGCCCAGTCACACCCAGGCACAAACTCACACCTGGACACACTCACACACATGTGCACTCATACCTGGTCACACTCAAACTGGAGCACACACCCCTGGGAAGACAATCACACATGGAAACACACACGGGCACACGCACACACATGCACACTCAAATTCGGTCACACTCACACACCCGGGCACACACTCATACCCCAGCACACTCGCACCCGGCACAGTCACACCCGGGCATTCATTCACACCCAGTCACACTCACACCCGTGAACACCCTCATTTCTGGGAACACACCAACATCCGGACACACTCACCCACCTGAACACACACTCACACACAGGCACACTCCCACAGGGCCCAATCACATCCTGGCACACTCAGAACTGGCCAACTCACACCTGGCCACACACTTACACTTACACTGGGCACACTCACACCCATGCACATCCACACCAGGTCACACACACGGGCATAATCACACCTGAACACAATCACACACTACAACATGCTCTCTGCCATGTACACATTCACAATAGGTCACACTAACAACCCAGCACACTCACACACGGACAAACAATCACACCCGGGCACACTCACACCCAGTCTCACACTCACAACCGGCCAGACATTCATACCTGGTCACTCTCACACCCGGAAACATACTCACATCTGGGCACACTCACATATGCATAGTCACACCTGGTCAAACTCACACACCAGGAGAAACACTCTCACCCGGGCACACTCACACCTGGGGAAAAAATTCATAACTGGTCACTCTCACAGCCTGAAACACACTCACACCCAGGCACACTCACACCAGGGTACAATGGCACCTGGCATACTAGCACCCTGGCACAGACTCACATCAGGTCACAATCAAACCTTGGAACCCTCACTCACGGCAGACACTCACAACAGGGTACACTCACATCCCAGAACACACTCACACCTGGGTATACACTCACACCCGGTTACACTCACACACCCAGGCACACTCATACAACCGGGCACACACAGACATCCGGACAAACTCACACCCAGGCACATTCACACCCGGGAACACTCAAGATGGATACTTTCACACCCAGGTATACACACAGCCAGGCACATACACACACACACACGAGCACACACACCCATGCACACTCCCACCGGATCAAATTCACACAAGGGCACAGTCACATAACCGGACAAACATTTACACCCGGGAACACTCAAACACCGATGTACGCTCAAGCCAGGCACAGTCACACACTCACACACTGTCACACTCACACCCGGGCACAATACACACCTGAGCATACACTCACACCTGGGCACACTCACACACCCAGGCACACTCACACACCCGGACACACTCACACACATGCGCATTCCTACCCAGTCACACAAACACATATGGACAGAAACTCACACCTGGGCACACTCACCCCCGGGCACAGTGAAGACAGGCAACCTCACAAACATTCACACTTACACCCGGCCAAATACTCACACCCAGGCACACTAACACCCATGCATATACTCACACCGGTCACACTCACAACCGGGCACACTCGCACTACTGCATACACTCTCACCCATGCACACTCATACACCCGGGCAAAAACTCACATCCCAGCACACTCACACAGGACACACTCACAGCCAGTCATATGCACCACTGGGCATACTCGCACTGTGGCACACACTCACACACAGGCACACTCACGCACATGCACACTCACACCAGGTCACACTCACACACCTGGGCAAAAACTCACACCTGGGCATACTCACACCCAGTCACATTCACAACCGGGCACACTCACACCCGATAACACTCACACACAGGCACACTCACATACCCAGGCACACACTCACACCAGACACACTCAAACACCTGGGCACACACTAACACACCTGCACACTCACACAGGGCACACTCACATGCACACTCACACCAGGTCACTCACACACTCCTCGGGCAAAAACTCAAAACTGGGCACACTCACACCTGGGCACACTCACACCTAGTCACATTCACAACCAGGCACACTCGTACCCATGCACACTCACACCCGGTAACACTCACACAGAGCCACACTCACACACGGGCACAAACTCACACCTGGACACACTCAAACACCAGGGCACACACTCACATCCCTGCACACTCACACAGGGCACACTAACATCTGGTCACACACACAACTGGGTACATTCCTCGCACTATGGCACATCTCACCCAGGCATATTTATACCCATGCACACTCACATCCCTGCACACTCACAACTGGACAAACCCACGCCCAGGCACAAACACACACCCAGGCACACTCACACACATGCCGACTCACACCCGGTCACAATCAAACTCGGGGAACACACACCATGGCACACAGTCAAAACAGCATACCCTCACACACATACACACTCACACACCTGGGCAAAAACTCAAACCTGGGCACACTCACACCCAAGTACAGTCAAGCCAGGAACACTCACATCTGGCCATACACACACCTGGTCACAATCATTACCAGACAAACACCCTGGGCACACACTCACAACTAGGCACACTCACAACCATTCACACTCACACCCAAGCACACATTCACACCCGGCACACACTGACATCCGGACTCATTCACACACCTGGACACATACTTATACCCAGGCACATGCACACACATGCACACTCATAGCATGTCACACTCACACACCTGGGCAAAAAGTCATACCTGGGCACACTCACCCGGCCCCACAATCACACCTGGTCACACGCACAAGACACACACACCTGGGCACACACTCATCACTGGGCACACTCACAAGCATGCACACTCACACCAGGTCACACTCTTACCCAGGCACACACTCATATCCAGACACACTCACAACTGGGCACATACTCACAAAGTGGCACACTCACACCCAGCCACAAACACACACTGTCACACTCACAGCCAGGCATAATCACACACCCAGACAAACACTCACACCCCGGCACACACTCACACCAGGACGCACTAACACAGTGCACACTCACAGACAGCAACACTCAGTCCTGACCACACTCACAAACGTCCACATCCTCACATCCAGGCTCACTCACACCCATGCACACCCACACCAGGTCACACTCACACACAGGCACACTCACACCCGTGCACACACTCAAACCCGGGAACACTCACACACATGCACACTTACACTGGGTCATACTCACGCACCCAGGTACACAGTCATACACAGGCACATGCACACACATGCATACTCACACCATGTCACACTCATATACCTGGGCAAAAACTCATACCTGGGCACACTCACACCCGGGCACACTCAAGCCGGACACACTCATAAACCACCACACTTACGCCCAACCACACATTCAGACCCAGTCACAGTCACATCCGAGCAGACACACCTGGGCTCACACTCACGCCCAGGCACACACTCAAATCGGGTCAAACTGGGCACAATCACACCAGAGCACACACTCACAGAAGGGCACACACTCACAGCCAGGCACACTTACACCTGGACACAGTCACACCCGGGCACACTCTTACAACCGGGCACATACTCACATCTAGACACACTCACACCCGAGCACACACTCACACCCGGGCACACTCACACCCGGTCACACTCATACACCCAGGCACATACTCACACACAGGCACATGCACACACATGCACACTCACACCATGTCACACTCACACACCTGGGCAAAAATTCATACCTGGGCACACTCATACGCAGGCACAGTCAAGCCGGGCACACTCACTACTGGTCACACTCACCCGACCACACTTTCACACCTGGTCACACTCACAACAGGACACACAAACCTGGGTACACACTCATCATGGGCACACTCACAAACATGCATGCTCCTACCAGGTCACACTCACTCCCAAGCACACACACAGGCACACACACCAGGGCACATTCACACCAGGGCACACACACTTTGCATAAACTCAAACCGGGCACACTCACACAACTGGGCACACACTCACATCTGGACACACTCACACCTGGGCACACACTCACAACCAGACACACTCAAGCCAGACACACTCACAAATCAGCACACTCAAACCCACCACACTATCATACCCTGTCACACTCACACTCACACCCATTCAGACTCACCAGGCACACACTCAAACCTGGGCAAACTCACTCCAGGGCACACTCACATCCGGGCACACACTCATACCCGGGGAACACTCAAACTCCTGGGCACCGATCACACTAACAACCAGGCGAACACTCACACCTGGGCACACTCACACCCAGGCACACACAAGCCAGTCACACTAACAAATGGAAACAAGAACACCCAGGCACACACCCACAACCGGGATACTCACAGACATGCACCCCCCCTCTAGTGCTTCCCTCTCTCTTTGTCTCTCTAGCGTGCCCCCCTCTCTTGCTAGTGTGCCCCCCTCATTCTCTAGCAACCCCCCTCTCTAGCGTGCACCCCTCTCTCTATCTAGCATGCCCCCATGTCTCTCTCTAGCATACCCCCTCTCTCTAGGGCACACC
>CM053745.1:56942-91942 GCA_028658305.1 Pachyuromys duprasi | reverse complement strand
CTCTGTCTCTCTCTGTGTGTCTTTCTCTCTGACTCTCTCTCTTACTCTCTGTCTCTTTGTCTATCTCTGTCTCTCTCTGTTTCTCTCTGTCTCTCTCTTTCTCTCTGTAACTCTCTCTCGTCTCTGTCTCTATCTGTCTCTCTCTGTCTCTCTCTCTCTGTGAATCTCTCTATCCCTCTCGCTGTGTCTCTCCCTCTGTGTCTCTCTCTGTCTTTCTCTCTGTGTGTCTCTCTCTTTCTCTCTGTCTCTTTCTCTATCTATCTGTCTCTCTGTCTCTCTCTGTGTGTCCCTCTATCTGTCTCTCTCTCTGTCTCTTTCTCTCTACCTCTCTCTGTGTCACTCTCTCCCTCTCTCTCACTCTGTCTTTCTCTCTCTGTTTCTCTCTCTGTGTGTCTCTCTCTGTCTCTCTCTGTGTCTCTGTCTGTCTCTCTGTCTCTCTCCGTCTTTCTCTGTCTCTCTCTGTCACTCTGTCTCTGACTCTCTCTGTGTGTGTCTTTTTCTCTCTGTCTCTATCTCTCTCTATCTGTCTCTCTCTGTGTCTCTCTGTGTCTCTCTTTCTGTCTCTCTCTCGGTATCTCTCTCTCTGTCTGTCTCTCCCTGTCTCTCTCTCTCTCTTTCCCTGTGTCTCTCTCTGTGTCTCTCTCTGTCTCTCTCTGTTTCTTTCTCTCTGTCTCTCTGTCTCTCTGTCTCTCTCTCTCTCTCTCTCTCTCTCTATGTCTCTCTGTCAGTCTCTGTCTTTCTCTCTGTCACTCTCTCTCTCTCTCTCTATCTGTGTGTCTGTCTCTCTGTCTCACTCTCTCTCTGTCTCAATTTATCTTTCTCTCTCTCTGTGTGTATCTCTCTGTCTCTCTATGTCTCTCTCTATCTCTCTCTGTGTCTCTCTGTCTCTCTCTTTGTCTATCTCTGTCTTTTTCTCTTTGTGTGTCTATCTCTGTCTCTCTCTGTCTCTTTCTCTCTCTATCTCTCTGTCTCTTTCTCTCTGTCTCTCTCACTGTCTCTCTCTGTCTCTGTGTGTGTGTCTCTTTCTTTTTCTGTCTCTCTCTGTCACTCTCTATATGTCTCTCTCTGTCTCTCTCTCTCTGTCTCTCTCTATCTCTCTCTCTTTGTCTGTCTCTGTCTCTGTATCTCTCTCTGTCTCTCTCTGTCTATTTCTCTCTATCTCTGTCTCTCTCTGTCTCTCTCTCTGTCTCTCTGTGTGTGTCTCTCTGTCTCTCTCTGTCTCTCTCTGTCTCTGTCTCGCTTCCTGTCTCACTGTCTATCTCTGTCTCTCTCCCTCTGTTTCTCTCTCGCGCTCTCTCTCTCTATCTGTCTCTCTGTGTGTCTCTCTGTCTTTCTCTCTCTCTCTGTATCTCTCTCTCTCTCTCTCTGTGTATGTCTTTCTGTCTCTGTCTCTGTATTTTCTCTGTCTCTCTCTGTCTCTGTCTGTCTCTCTCTGTCTGTCTCTCTGTCTCTCTCTGTGTGTCCCTCTATCTGTCTCTCTCTCTCTGTCTCTTTCACTCTACCTCTCTCTGTGTCACTCTCTCCCTCTCTCTCTCAATCTGTCTTTCTCTCTCTGTGTCTCTCTCTGTGTCTCTCTCTATCTCTCTCTGTCTCTCTCTGTGTGTCTCTCTCTGTGTCCCGTTCTCTGTGTCTCTCTCTGTCACTCTGTCTCTGTCTCTGTCTCTCTCTGTGTCTTTTTCTCTCTGTCTCTATCTCTCTCTATCTGTCTCTCTCTGGTCTCTCTCTGTCTTTCTCTCTTTGTCTCTCTTTGTGTGTCTCTCTCTGTCTTTCTCTGTCTTTCTCTATGTCACTCTCTCTCTCTGTGTCTGTCTCTCTGTCTCACTCTCTCTCGGTCTTTCTTTCTTTTTTTTCTCTCTCTATGTATCTTCTTGTCTTTCTCTCTGTCTCTCTCTCTGCCTCTCTCTCTCTGTCTCTCTCTCTTTGTCTAACTCTGTCTTTTTCTCTCTGTGTGTCTATCTCTGTCTCTCTCTCTGTTTCTCTCTGTCTCTTTCTCTCTCTATCTGTCTCTCTGCCTCTTTCTCTCTGTCTCTCTCACTGTCTCTCTCTCTGTCTCTCTGTGTGTGTCTCTGTCTCTCTCTGTCACTCTCTGCATGTCTCTCTCTGTCTGTCTCTCTCTATCTCTCTGTCTTTGTCTCTCTTTTTGTTTCTCTCTGTCTCTTTCTCTCTCTGTCTTTTTCTCTCTATCTCTGTCTCTCTCTGTTTCTCTCTCTGTCTCTCTCTGTCTCTCTCTCATGTGTCTCTCTCTCTGTCTCGCTCTGTCTCTCTGTGTGTCCCTTTCTCTGTGTCTCTCTGTCACTCTCTCTTGGTCTCTCTCTGTCTCTTTCTCTCTGTCTCTCTCTGTCAATCTCTGTCTCTTTCTCTCTGTCTCTCTCTCTGTCACTCTCTCTGTGTCTATTTCTGTCTTTCTCTCTCTCTCTCTCTCTCTGTCTCTCTCTGTGTCTCTCTTTATCTGTCTCTTACTCTATCTGTGTCTCTCTCTGATTCTCTCTCTGTCGCTCTCTCTTTCTTTCTCTCTGTGTATCTCTCTCTATGTCTGTCTCTCTTTCTCTCTGTCTCTGTCTCTCTCTGTGTCTCTCTCTGATGCCTTCTCTCCATCTCTCTCTGTCTCTTTGTCTGTGTCTCTCTCTGTCTGTCACTGTCTCTGTTTCTGTTTTGCTCTCTCTCTGTGTCTCTCTGTCTCTCTCTCTGTCTCTTTCTCTCTCTATCTGTCTCTCTCAGTCTCTCTCTCTCTCTGTTTCTCTGTTTCTCTCTGTGTGTGTATCTCTCTCTGTCTCTCTCTGTCTCTTTCTCTCTGTCTCTTTCTCTTTCTATGTGTCTCTCTCTATTTCTCTCTCTCCATCTCTCTCTGTGTTTCTTTCTCTATGTCTCTCTCTGTCTATCACTCTCTCTGTCTCTGTATCTGTTTCTCTGTCTGTGTGTGTCGCTCTGTCTCTCTCTCTGTCTCTCTCTGTCTGTTTCGCTCTCCATGTGTCTCTATCTTTCTATCTCTCTGTGTCTCTCTCTGTGTGTGTCTCTCTCTGTCTCTTTCTCTCTGTTTCTCTCTCTGTCACTCTCTCTTTGTCTCTCTCTGTGTCTCTCTTTCTGTCTCTCTCTATGTGTCTCTTTCTCTCTCTATCTGTTTCTCTCTGTCTCTCTCTCTGTTTCTCTCACTCTGTCTCTCACTGTCTCTGTTTTTCTCTCTGTGTATGTCTCTGTCTCTCTCTGTCTCTCTCTGTCTTTCTCTGTCTCTCTCTGTGTCTCTCTCTCTGTATCTCTCTCTGTCTCTCTCTTTCTGTCTCTCTCTGTGTCTCTCTCTCTGTCTTTCTCTCTCTGTGTCTCTGTCTCTCTCTGTCTCTCTTTATTGTCTATCTCTATGTGTCTCTCTCTGTGTCTCTCTGTCTGTCTCAATCTCTGTATCTCTGTCCATCTCTCTCTGTGTCTCTCTCTCTCTCTGTGTCTCTCTCTGTGTCTTTCTCTGTGTCTCTCTCTATATGTCACTCTCTCTGTCTCTGTCTCTCTCTCTCTGTCTCTGTTTCTCTCTTGCTCTGTGTGTGTCTCTCTCTGTCTCTCTCTCTCATTCTTCCTCTCTCTGTCTCTGTCTCCCTCTCTGTCTCTCTCTGTCTCTCTCTGTCTCTGTATCTCTCTGTGTGTCTGTCTCTGTATCTCTCTCTACCTCTTCTCTGTCTCTCTCTTGCTCTGTCTCTCTGTGTCTCTGTCTCTCTGTCTGTCTCTCTTTGTCTCTCTGTCTGTATCTCTGTGTCTCTGAATCTCTTTGTCTCTCTCTCTTTGTCTCTCTTTGTGTCTCTCTCTGTCTCTCTCAATGTCTGTCTCTGTCTCTCTCTCTGTCTCTCTGTCTCTGTCTATCTCTCTGTTTCTGTCTCTTTCTCTGTCTCTCTCTCTTTGTCTCTCTCTGTCTCTCTCTCTTTGTCTCTGTCTCTCCCTGTCTATCTCTCTTTATCTCTGTCTCTCTCTGTCTCTCTCAGTCTCTATCGCTGTCTTTCTCTCTGTCTCTCTCTCTGTCTCTCTCTCTTGACTCTGTCTTCCTCTCTGTCTCGCTCTCTCTGTCTCTCCCTGTCTCTGTCTCTCTGTCTCTCTCTCTCTGTCTCTTTCTCTGTCTCTCCCTCTGAGCATGATCAGCTTGTGGTCTGAGCATGATCAGAGAGGGGTCAGAGCATGATTAGAGAGTGATCAGAGCATGATCAGCTCATTATTTGAACGTGATCAGAGAGTGATCAGAACATAATCAGCTCTTGATCTGATGGTGATCTGAGAATGATCAGAGCATGATCTGAGCATGATCAACTCGTGATCTGCTCATGATGTGAGCATGTTCTGAGCACGATCAGTACGTGATCTGAGCATGATCAGCTCATGATCTGAGTGTTATCTGAGCATAATCTGAGCATGATCAACATGTGATCAGCTCGTGATCTGAGCATTATCTGAGCATTATCAGCTTGTGATCTGAGCGTGATCAGCTCGTGATTTGAACATGATCAGAGAGTGATCAGAGCATGATCAGCTTGATATCTGAACGTGATCTGATCATGATCAGCTCGTGATCTGAGCGTGATCAGAGAGTGATCAGAGCATGATCTGAGTATGATCAGCACGTGATCAGCTCGTGATGTGAACATGATCTGAGCATGATCAGCACGTTATCTGAGAATGATCAGCTCATGATCTGAGTGTGATCTGAGCATGATCTGAGCATGATCAGCACGTTATCTGAGCGAGATCAGCTCGTGATCTGAGCGTGGTCTGAGAGTGATCACAGCATGACCTGCACATGATCAGCACATGATTCTCTCATGATCTGAGCATGATCTCAGCATGATCACCACTTCATCTGAGTGAGATCAGCTCCTGATATGAGCGTGGTCTGAGCATGATCAGCTAGTGATCAGCTCGTGATCTGAGCTTGATCTGAACATGAGCAGCTCGTGATCTGATTGTGATCTGAGGATAATCAGCTCGTGATGTGTCCGTGATCAGAGAGTGGTCAGAGCATGATTAGAGAGTGATCAGAGCATGATCAGCTAGTGATCGGAGCGTGATCTGAGAATGATCAACTCGTGATCTGAACGTGATCAGAGAGTGATCAAAGCATGATCTGAACATGATCAGTATGTGATGAGCTCGTGATCTGAGCACGATCTGAGCATGATCAACTGATACTCTGAGCGTGATCAGAGTGTGATCAGAGCATGATCAGCTCGTGATTTGAACGTGATCAGAGAGTGATCTGAGCATGATCTGAGCATAATCAGCACGTGATCTGATCATGATCAGCTCGTGATCTGAGCATCATCCTGGCGTGATCAGCTCATGATCTGAGCATGATAAAAGCATGATCAGCTGGTCATCTGAGTGTGATCATAGAGTGATCCGAGCATAATCAGCTCGTGATTTGATTGTGTTCAGAGACTGATCAAAGCATGATCAGCTCGTGATCAACTCGTGATCTGAGCATGATCAGAGAGTGATCAGAGCCTGATCTGAGCATGATCAGCACGAGATCAGCTCATGATCTGAACATGATCAGCTCGTGATCTGAGCGTGATCAGTGAGTGATCAGCGTATGATCAGCTCATGATTTGAACGTGATCAGAGAGTGATCATAGCATGATCAGCTCATGATCTGAGCATGATCTGCGCATGATCAGCTGATACTCTGAGCGTGATCAGAGAGTGATCAGAGAATTATCTGAACATGATCAGCATGTGATCAGCTCTTGATCTGAGCATTATCTAAGCATGATCAGCAAGTAATCTGAACGTGATCAGCTCCTGATTTGAACATGATCAGAGAGTGATCAGAGCATGATCAGCTCGTGATCTGAGCCTGATCTTTGGATGATCATCTGGTGCTCTGAGCATGATCAGAGAGTGATCAAAGAATGATCAGACCATGATCATCTTGTCATCTGAGCGTGATCTGAGGATGATCAGCTTGTGATCTGAGCGTGATCAGAGAGTGGTAAGAGCATGATTAGCTCGTGATCTAAGCATCATCAGAGAGTGATCAGAGCATGATCTGAACATGATCAGCAAGTCATGAGCTCATTATCTGAGCATTATCAGAGAGTGATCAGAGCATGATCTGAGGATGATCAGCAACTGATCAGCTTGTGATCTGAGCATGATCATATGATATTCTGAGCGTGATCAGAGAGTGATCAGAGCATGATCAGCACGTGATGTGAGCGAGATCAGCTCGTGATCTGAGCGTGATCTTAGCATGATCAGCTTGTAATCAGCTCATGATCAGAGTGTGATCTGAGCATGATCAGCTCGTGATCTGAGCATGATCAGAGAGTGATCAGAGCATGATCTGAACATGATCAGCACGTGATGAGCTCGTGATTTGAGCATGATCAGCATGTGATCTGAGCGTGATCTGACCGTGATCAGTGTGTGATCAGCTTGTGATCTGAGCTTGATCTGAGTATGATCACAGCATGATCAGCTTGTGATCTGAGCATAATCTGGGCGTGATCAACACATGATTTGAGCATGATCTGAGCGTGATCAGCACATGATCAGAGTATGATCAGCTCGTGATCAGCTCGTGAACTGAGCATGATAAGAGCATGATCAGCTGGTCATCTGAGCATGATTGTAGACGGATCAAAGCATGATCAGCTCGTGAATTGAGTGTGATCAGAGAGTGATCAAAGAATAATCTGAGCATGATTAGCACGAAAACAGCTCGTCATCTGAGCCCAATCTGAGCATGATCAGGACGTCATTTGAGCATGATCAGCTCGTGATTTGAATGTGATCAGAGAGTGATCAGAGCATGATCATCTCATGATCTGGGCATGATCAGAGAGTGGTCAGCGCATAATCAGAGCATGATCAGCTTGTGATCAGTTCATGATCTGAGCATGATCTGAGCATGATCAGCAATTGATCTGAGTGTGATCAGCTCGTGATCTGAGCGTGATCAGAGAATGATCAGAGCATGATCTGAGCATGATCAGCACTTGATCAACTCGTGATCAGAGCATGATCTGAGCGTGATGAGAGATTTATCTGAGCATGATCCAATCATGATCACATCATGATTTGAGTGTGATCAGAGAGTGATCAGAACATGTTCAGCTCGTGATCTGAGCTTATTCTGAGCATGATCAGCTCGTGATCAGTCCGTGATCTGAGCATGATCTGAGCATGATCAGCAAGAGATCTGAGCGTGATCAGCTCGTGATCTGATCGTGATCAGAGAGTGATCAGAGCATGATCTGAGCATGATCAGCACTTGATCAACTCGTGATCTGAGCATGATCTGAGCACGATCAGCTTGTGATCTGAGCATGATCATCTCGTGATCAGAGCGTGATCAGAGAGTTATCAGAGCATGATCTGTGCATGATCAGCACGTGATTAGCTCCTGATCTGAGAATTATCTGAGCATGATCAGAAGAACGTGACCAGCTCGTGATCTGAGAATGATCAGAGAGTGGTCAGAGCATGGTCAGCTAGTGATCAGCTCATGATCTGAGCATGATGAGCTCGTGATCCTAGTGTTATCAAAGAGTTATCAGAGAATGATCTGAGCGTGATCAGCATGTGACAAGTTGGTGATCTGATCATGAACAGCTCATGATCTGACCATGATCTAGCATGATCAGCTTGTGATTTGAGCATGAGCAGCTCGAGATCGGAGTGTGTTCAGAGAGTACTCAGAGCATGATCATCTCGTTATTTGAGCGTAATCAGAGAGTGATCAGATCATGATCTGAGCATGATCAGCACGTTATTTGAATGTGAATAGACAGTGATCAGAGCATGATCAGCTTGTGATTTCAGCGTGATCTGAGCACGATCAGCTCGTGATCTGAGCGAGATCAGCTCGTGATCTAAGCGTGATCAGAGAGTGATCAGAGCTTGATCTTTGCATCATCAGCATGTGATCATCTCCAGATCTGAGCATGATCTGAGCATGATAAGCTCGTGATCGGAGCGGGATCTGAGCGTGATCAGAGAGTGATCTGAGCATAATCAGAGCATGATCATCTCATGATTTGAGTGTGATCAGAGAGTGATCAGAACATGATCAGCTCGTGATCTGAGTGTGATCTGAGGATGATCAGCTCGTGATCTGAGCGAGATCAGAGAGTGATCAGATCATGATCAGCTCATGATTTGAGCATGATCAGAGCATGATCACCTCATGATTTGAGCGTGATTAGAGAGTGATCAGAACATGATCAGCTCATGATCTGAGTGAGATCAGAGAGTGATCAGAGCATGACATGAGCATGATCAGCACGTGATCTGATCGAGACCAGATCGTGATCTAAGTGTGATCAGAGAGTGATCAGAGCATGATCTGAGCATAATCAGCTCATGATCTGAGCGAGATTAGAGAGTGATAAGAGCTGACCTGATCATGATTAGCACGTCATTAGCTCGTGATCCTAGCATAATCAGAGAGTGATCAGAGCATGATCTGAGCATGATCAGCACGTGATTTGATTGTGATCAGAGAGTGATCAGAGCATGATCAACTCATGATCTGAGTGTAATCTCAGCATGATCAGCTCGTTACTGAGCGTGATCAGACAGTGATCTGAGTGTGATCAGAGCCTGATCTGAGCATGATGAGCATGTGATCTCAGCGAGATCAGCTTGTGATCTGAGCATGATCTGAGCATGATCAGCAGGTGATTTGAGCGAGAGCACCTCGTGATCTCAGCATATTCTGAGGATGATCAGCTCTTGATCAGTTCATGATCTAAGCATGATTTAAGCATGATCAGCACGTGATCTGAGCGAGATCAGCTCGTGATCTAAGCATGATCAGAGAGTCATCAGAGCATGATCTGAGCATGATCAGCATGTGATCTTCGTGATCTGAGCATGATCGGCTCGTGATCTCAGTGTGATCAGAGAGTGTTCAGAGCATGATCAGCTCGTGATCAGCTCGTGACGTGATCTGAGCGTGATAAGACAGTGATCTGAGCATGATCAGAGCATGATCACCTCATGATTTGAGCGTGATTAGAGAGTGATTAGAACATGATCAGCTTGTGATCTGAGTGAGATCAGAGAGTGATCAGAGCATGACATGAGCATTACACGAGCATGATCAGCACGTGATCTGATCGAGATCAGATCGTGATCTAAGCGAGATCAGAGAGTGATCAGAGCATGATCGGAGCATGATCAGCATGTGATTTCAACATTATCAGAGAGTGATCAGAGCACGATCAGCTCGTGATCTGAGCTCATCTGAGCATGATCAGCTCGTGATCTGCGCATGATAAGAGAGTGATCTCATTGTGATCAGAGCATGATCTGAGCTAGATCAGCACATGATCTGAAGGAGATCAGCTCGTGATCTGAGCATGATTTGAGCATGATCAGCACGTGCTCTGAGCATGATCAACTCGTTATCTGAGCATGATCTGAGCATGATCAGCACGTGATCTGAGCGTGATCAGAGAGTGATCGGAGCAAGATCAACTCATGATCTGAGCATGATCAGAGAGTGATCTGAGTGTGATCAGAGCATGATCTGAGCATGATCAGCACGTGATCTGAGCGAGATCAGCAAGTGGTCTAAGCGTGATCAGAGAGTCATCAGAGCATGATCTAAGCATTATCAGCATGTGATCAGCTCCTGATCTGAACCTGATTTAAGCATGATCAGCTTGTGATCAGATCGTGATCTGAGCGTGATCAGAGAGTAATCAGAGCATGATCACCTCGTGATTTGAGTATGATCACACTGTAATCAAAGCATGATCATCTCGTTATTTGAGCGTGATCACAGAGTGATCAGAGCATGATGTAAGCACCATCAGCTCGTGATCTGAGCTTGATCAGAGAGTGGTCAGAGCATGATCAGCTCGTGATCAGCTCGTGATCTGAGGATGATCAGCTTGTGATCTGAGTGTGATCAAATAGTGATCACAGCATGATTTGAGTGTGATCAGCATGTGACCAGTTTGTGATCTGAGCATGATCAGCTCGTGATGTGAGCATGATCTAAGCATGATCAGCTGGTGATCTGAGCGAGATCAGAGAGTTATCAGAGCATGATCTGAGCACGATTAGCTCGTGATCTGAGCATGATCAGCTCGAGATCTGAGCGTGATCAGAGAGTAATCAGAGCATGATCATCTTGTTATTTGAGTGTAATCAGAGATTGATCAGATCATGATCTGAGCATGATCAGCATGTTATTTGAACGTGATCAGAGAGTGATCAGAGCATGATCAGCTCGTGGTTTGAGCGAGATCAGAGAGTGATCAGAGCATGATCTGTGCATGATCAGCACGTGATCAGCTGGTGATCTGAGCATGATGTGAGCATGATCAGAACGTGATCAGCTCGTGATATGAGCATGTTCTCAGCATGATCAGCATGTGATCTGAGCCAGATCAACTCGTGATCTGTAGGTGATCTGAGCATGATCAGCTAGTGATCCAAGCGTGATCAGAGAGTGACCAGATAATGATCAGCTCGTGATCAGATAGGAATCTGAGCTTGATCTGAACATGATCAGCTCGTGATCTGCGCATGATCAGGCTGTAACTGAGCATGATCATCTCGTTATTTGAGCGTGATTAGTGAGTGATCAGAGCATGATCTGAGCACAATCAGCTCATGATCTGAGCTTGATCAGAGAGTGATCTGAGCGTGATCAGAGAGTGACAGAGCATGATCTGAGCATGATCAGCATGTGATCAACTCGTGATCTGAGCATGATATGAGCACGATCAGCTCGTGATCTGAGCATGATCAGCTAGAGATCTGAGCGTATCAGAGAGTAATCAGAGCATGAAAGACCGTTATTTGAGCATTTTCAGAGATGGATCAGATCATGATCTGAGCATGATCAGCACGTTATTTGAACGTGATCAGAGAGTGATCAGATCATGATCAGCTCGTGATTTGAGCATGTTCAGAGCATGATCAGCTTGTAATCTGAGCGAGATCGAAGAGTGATCAGCACATGATCTGTGCTTGATCAACACATGATCAGCTCCTAATCTGAGCATGATCTGAGCATGATCAGAACATGATCAGCTCGTGATCTGAGCATGTTCTCAACATGATCAGCACATGATCTGAGCCAGACCAACTCATGATCTGAGGGTGATCTGAGCATGATCAGCTAGTGATCCGAGCGTGATCAGAGAGTGACCAGAGCATGATCATCTTGTGATCAGATAGGGATCTGAGCTTTATCTGAGCACGATCAGTTCGTGATCTGAGCTTGATCAGAGAGTTGTAAGTGCATGATTAGCTCATGATCAGCTCGTGATCTGAGCATGATCAGCTTGTAACCTGAGCGTGATCAAAGAGTGATCAGAGCATGATATGAGGGTGATCAGGACGTGACCAGTTCGTGATCTGAGCATGATCAGCTTGTGTCTGAGCGTCATCCAACCATGATCAGCTGGTGATCTGAGCGAGATCAGAGAGTGATCAGAGCATGATCTGAGCATGATCAGCACATGATCAGCCCATGATTTGAGCATGATCTCAGCATGATCAGCAGGTGATCTGAGCCAGATCAACTCCTGATCTGAGGGTGATCTGAGTATGATCAGCACGTGATCAGAGCGTCATCAACACGTGATCTGCTCGCGATCTGAGGATGATCAGCTCCTTATCTGAGTGTGATCAGAGAGTGTCCAGAGCATGATCAGCTCTTGATCAGCTCGTGATCTGATCATGATCAGAGAGTGATCAGAGCATGATGAGCATGTGATCAGCTCGTGATCTGAGTGTGATAATAGAGTGATCTGAGCATGATCAGAGCATGATCACCTCATGATTTGAGTGTGATTAGAGAGTGATCATAGCATGATCTGAGCACTATCAGCTCATGATCTGAGCTTGATCAGAGAGTGGTCAATGCATGATCAGCTAATGATCAGCTCGTGATATGAGCATGATCAGCTCGAGATCTGAGCGTGATCAGAGAGTATTCAGAGCATGATGATCTCGTTATTTGAGCGTAATCAGAGAGTGATCAGAGCATTATCTGAGCACCATAAGCTCGTTATCTGAGTGTGATCAGAGAGTGTTCAGAGCATGATCAGCTTGTGATCAGCTCGTGATCTGTGCGTGCTCAGAGAGTGATCAGAGCATGGTGAGCTCGTGATCTGAGTGTGATCAGAGAGTGATCAGAGCATGACCTGAGCATGATCAGCACGTGATCAGCTCGAGATCTGAGCATGATTAGCTTGTAATCTGAGCGTCATCAGAGACTGATCAGAGCATGATCAGCTTCTGATCAGCTCGTGATCTGAGCATGATCTGAGCATGATCAGCTTGTGATCTGAGCGAGATCAGCTCGTGATGTAAGCGTGATCAGAGAGTGATCAGAGTATGATCTTTGCATGATCAGCATGTGATCATCTCCAGATCTGAGCATGATCTGAGCATGATCAGCTCATGATCGGAGCATGATCTGAGCGTGATCAGAGAGTGATCTGAGCATGATCAGAGCATAATCACCTCATGATTTGAGTGTGATCAGAGAGTGATCAGAACATGATCAGCTCGTGATCTGAGTGTGATCTGAGCATGATAAGCTCGTGATCTGAGCGAGATCAGAGAGTGATCGGAGCATGACCTGAGCATGATCAGCACGTGATCTGAGCAAGATAGAGAGTGATAAGAGCTGACCTGAACATGATTAGTATTTCATCATCTCGTGATCCTAGTGTAATCAGAGAGTGATCAGAGCGGGATCTCAGCATGATCAGCACGTGATTTGAATATTGTCAGAGAGTGATCAGTGCATGATCAGCTCGTGATCTGAGATCATCTGAGCATGATCAGCTCGTGATCTGAGCGTGATCAGAGAGTGATCTCATTGTGATCAGAGCATGATCTGAGCAAGATCAGCACGTGATCTTAACAAGATCAGCTCGTGATCTGAGGATGATCTGAGCATGATCAGCACGTGATTTGAGTGAGAGCAGCTCATGATCTGAGCGAGAGCAGCTCGTGATCTGAGCGTATTCTGAGCATGATCAGCACGTTTTCTGGGGTGATCAGCACGTGTTCTTAGGGTGATCAACAAGTGATCTGAGCATTATCTGAGCATTATCAGCACGTGATCTGGGCGTGATCAGCACCTGATCTGGGAACGATCAGCACGTGATCTGGGCGTGTTCTGATCATGATCACCATGTGATGTGGGCATGATCAACATGTGATCTGAGCGTGATCTGCATGTGATCTGAGCGTGATCAGCATGTGATCTGTGTGTGATCTGCATGTGATCTGGGCGTGATCAGCATGTGATCTGATCATGATCTGAGCATGATCAGCACGTTTTCTGGGTGACCAGCACGTGTTCTTAGGGTGATCAACAAGTGATCTGAGCCTGATCTGAGCATATTCAGCACCTGATCTTACCGTGATCAGCCCGAGGTCTGAGTGTGATCTGAGCATGATCAGCTTATGATCTGAGCGTGATCTGAGTATGATCAGAAGTGATCTGGTGTGATCAGAACGTGATCTGACAGTGATCAGCATGTGTTGTGAGCATGATCTGAGCATCATCAGCACGTGATCTGAGTATGATCTGAGCATGATCATCACATGATCCCGTACTGATTAGCACATGATATGCGCATGATCTGAGCATGATCAGCACGTGATCTGAGCATGATCAGCTCATGATCTGGACGTAATCAGCACGTATTCTAAGGGTGATCAACAAGTGATATGAGCATTATCTGAGCATATTCAGCATGTGATCTTACCTTGATCAGCCCGTGGTCTAAGCGTGATCTGAGCACGATCAGCTCGTGATCTGAGCGTGATCTGAGCATGATGAGACGTGATATGGTGTGATCAGAACGTGATCTGACCATGATCAGCATGTGTTGTGAGCATGATCTGAGCATCATCAGCACGTGATCAGAGCATGATCAGCACGTGATCTGAGCATGATATGAGCATTATCAGCATGTGGTCCATGCGTGATCAGCACCTGATCTGTGAGTGATCAACACGTGATCTGAGCATGATGAGACGTGATATGGTATGATCAGAACGTGATCTGACTGTGATCAGCATGTGTTGTGAGCATGATCTGAGCATCATCAGCACATGATCAGAGCATGATCAGCACGTGATCTGATCATGATCAGCATGTGAGCTCGGCATGATCAGCTCGTGATCTGAGCGTGACCCGCAAGTGATCTGAGCATGATCTGAGCATGATCAGCACATTTTCTGTGGTGATCAGCATGTGTACTTAGGGTGATCAGCTCGTGGTCTGAGAGTGATCTGAGCATGATCAGCTCGTGATCTGACCGTGATCAGCACGCGATCTGAGTGTGAACGGCACGTCATCTGGGCATAATCAGCACATGATCTGAGCGAGATTAGCACGAGAAGTGAGCATGATCTGAGCATTATCAGCACGTGATCTGGGCGTGATCTGGGCGTGATCTGAGCGTGATCTGCATGTGATCTGAGCATGATCTTGCATGATCAGCACGTGATCTCGGTGTAATCAGCACGTGATCTTCCTGTGTTCAGCATGTGATCTGGGCGTGTTCAGCACGTGTCCTCGAGTGATCACCACGTGATCTAATCATGATCAGCAGGAGATCTGGGCATTACCAGCACATGATCTGAGCGTGATCAGCACGTGATCTGAGCATCATCTGAGCATGATCAGCAGGAGATCTGGGCGTTATCAGCAGGTGATCTGAGCGTGATCAGCACGTGATCTGTGCATGAAATGAACATGATTAGCACGTGATCTGAGGATTATCAGCACGTGATCTGGATGTGATCAGCATGGGATCTGAGCATGACCAGCACGTGATCTGAGCATGATCTGAACATGATCAGCATGTTGTCTGGGGTGATCAGAACGTGTTCTTAGGGTGATCAACAAGTGTTCTGAGCATTATCTGAGCTTATTCAGCACGTGATCTTACCATGATCAGCTCGTGGTCTGAGCGTGATCTGAGCATGATCAGCTCGTGATCTGAGCGTGATCTGAGTGTGATCTGAGCATGATCAGCACGTGACCTGGTGTGATCAGCACGTGATCTGAGAGTGATCAGCATGTTTTGTGAGCATGATCTGAGCATCATCATCACGTGATCTGAGAATGATCGGCACGTGATCTTGGCATGATCAGCATGTGATCTGGGCGTGTTCTGATCATGATCACCATGTGATGTGGGCATGATCAACATGTGATCTGAGCGTGATCTGCATGTGATCTGAGCGTGATCAGCATGTGGTCTGTGTGTTATCTGCATGTGATCTGGGCATGATTAGCATGTGATCTGAGCGTGACCAGAATGTGATCTGATCATGATCTGCGCATGATCAGCATGTTTTCTGGGGTGATCAGCACGTGTTCTTAGGGTGATCAACAAGTGATCTGAGCCTGATCTGAGCATATTCAGCACCTGATCTTTCCGTGATCAGACCGTGGTCTGAGTGTGATCTGAGCATGATCAGCTTATGATCTGAGCGTGATCTGAGTATGATCAGAAGTGATCTGGTGTGATCAGAACGTGATCTGACAGTGATCAGCATGTGTTGTGAGCATGATCTGAGCATCATCAGTACGTGATCTTAGTATGATCTGAGCATGATCAGCATGTGATCTGAGCATAATCAGCTCGTGATCTGGACGTAATCAGCACGTATTCTAAGGGTGATCAACAAGTGATATGAGCATTATCTGAGCATATTCAGCATGTGATCTTACCTTGATCAGCCCGTGGTCTAAGCGTGATCTGAGCACGATCAGCTCGTGATCTGACCGTGATCTGAGCATGATGAGACATGATCTGGTGTGATCAGAACGTGATCTGACCGTGATCAGCATGTGTTGTGAGCATGATCTAAGCATCATCAGCATGTGGTCTGTGCGTGATCAGCACCTGATCTGTGAATCTGTTGTAGAACAGCAACCAGTTCTACAAGTTGTGCTGAAGGAAATTTAGTTTGTACGCTGGAGATTTTTTCATTGATATTAAAGGCTGCAATTCCAGATGAAGAACCATCAGTAAAAACTAACATGGCTCCAGGAATGGGAGAACTTTTAGTCTGTTTTGGGAAAACGATGGGCTGTCTGTAAAGAAACTGAATTAGTTTATCTGAAGGATAATGATTTTCTATTTTTGCCTTGGAAGGAAATACAATCAATAGCCCATACATCAGAAGACTGTAATAGCCATTGAACCTGGGAGGTATTATAAGGCACACTAATGGTGTCTGGGTCTTTTCCAAAAAGTTTAAGAGAACTCTCTCTCCCAAGTATTAAAACCTGGGCAACCAGGGAGGGGTTGGTGGGCAGGACTTTGGAGTGGGTAGCAGGCAAATGGACCCAATACAATGGCTTAGTCTGCCATAAAAGACCTGTGGGTGTAAAAGTTGTAGGGAGAATAAGCAACCATAACGGGGAGGTGGGAGAGAATCACCATTGCCTGAATGGCCTTTTCAACAACTTGTAAGGAATTGATGGCCTCTGCAGTGAGCTCTCGAGCAGAGGAAGGGTCAGAATCCCCTCGCAGAATGTCAAACAAGGGTTTAAGTTCTCCAGTAGTTAATTTTAAGTAAGGTTGTAACCAATTAATATCCCCCAAAAGCCGTTGGAAATCATTAAGTGTTTTTAAAGAGTCTTTTCTTAACTGGATTTTTTGAGATAGAACTCCACTGGGGTGTAATTCAAACCCAAGGAAAAGGTGGGGAGGGTGGACCTGATCCTTTTCTGAGGCTATTTGTAGTCCGAATTTTTGGAGTGTAAGAATTAACTCTTGTCCCACCTCATGTAATTTTGTTGTCTCTGGTCCTGCTAATAAAATATCATCCATATAATGAATGATATATAATTCAGGATATTTAAGCCAAAAGGGATCAATTGCCTGGGCTGCGAATTTTTGACAGAGGGTGGGACTATTGGCCATTCCCTGTGGCAAAACTTTCCATTGAATGTGGGGTGATGGACCTCTCCAATTAACAGTAGGGAGGCTAAAAGCAAAACCTTTACAATCCTTTGGGTGTAGGGGAATGCAAAAGAAGCAGTCCTTAAGATCTATGACTAACTTGTCATAGTCTCGTGGGATGGCTACTGGAGACGGGAGGCCAGGCTGAAGGGCCCCCATCGGGACCATGGTCTTGTTGATTTCTCTTAAGTCTCTTAAGTCTTAGAGCAACCTCCATTTTCCTCCTTTCTTTTGTATAACAAAAATGGGTGTATTCCACAGGGAAGTGGAGGGCTCAATATGACCAGCCATTAATTGTTCCTGCACCAACTGTATGGCTGCTGTTAACTTAGATTGAGGAAGGGGCCATAGATCTACCCAGACAGGGGAATCATTTTTCCAGGTTATTTTATCTGCCTGGTGTTTAGGAGGAGCAATGGCCCTTAGGAAAAATGTGAATTATAACCAAGGCCTGTCTGTCCACATTTAAAACAGACATGTTTGGAGCTATTAGGCTGGACTATGGCTTAGCCTGGCTCCTGCGGCAGCTGTGGTGGCCGCAGTGGCCTGGACACCCCGAGCCCATCTAGGGACACAGCGGGCGCCCGCTCCATCCCCTGCCTGCCCCAATGGCGCCTGCTGGGCTGCGCAGGCAGAGGCTCAGGCAGAGGCAGGCGGTGGCGGCAGCGACGGCGGCCTCAGCAGCGAGAAGGGGGTGGGGCAATGTGGGGGAGGACACAGGGGAAGGATTGTGCTTACTTTGTAATTGAGTAACAGGGAGGGCAAAGCAAATGGTAAAAGACTGGGAGAGGGGAGTGGACGATATAGAGCTAGTGAAGCAACGAGTAGAAAGGCGAGAGAGTTGTTCCTGAAGCTGAAGGATTTCAGTAAGATCACGAACTTGAGAAGATAAGCAAAGTTTGGTTTCATACAGGGAATTGGTCTGAGGATTGGGGAAGGAAGGCAAGATTAGGAGAGGAGCAGAGGGAAGGAGAGGAGCTGCGGAAGTTAGGGGCTGCCAGTCGGGATTGTGATAGCAGGCAGCTTCTTTTTCTAGGGTGGTGGCATCGCCAGGGTTAATAAGTTCGGCTGAAGGAGAGGACTGGGGCTGCAGCGGGGTTTTAGTGGGTGGGGAATCCTGAACAACGGGATTAATTAGTTGAAGCCACGGATCAAAAGAATGGGGCTTCAGGGAAGGTGTCTCTACTGAGGGGACGGGAGAATAGAGCTGAGGGAGAGTTGAGGGGTCAGAATTATGAGAATCAGAGGCATCAAGAAGAGAAAAGGAGGCAGAAGCATGAGAGGGAGGGCAGGAAGGATGGCGGGAGCCAGGTTGTGAAGAGGAAAGACAGTATTCTGCCACAGAGAGAAGGTGGCTTTTGCCAGAGTCATTGTCTGCTTCCTCGACAATGTCTCGAATTATGCCCCAGAAAGAGAAAACACTTGGGGACAATGCATCATTACCCTCTGTAGTGAGTTTTTGATTTAACTCTTTACCTACTTTTTGCCACTTTTTGGGGTGAATGTTTGGTCCATCAATCATAAACTATGGACATGTCTTATCAACAAATATAAAGAAGTTTATAGGATCCTTTTTCTTTACCCTTATTCCTCGCTCTCTGAGAGAGGCCTTTAAATCTTTAATGAAACAGGCCTCCTTAGACAATGAATGGCCCATCTCGCTGGGATGGAATGTAAAAGCTATGTACTCACCAGGTCTAGCCATTTCACGGGTGATGAGTCGGAAACCTCTCAAATACTAATCCGCGGATGCGTCCAGGGTGTGTCCAACCGATAATGATGCGTGCCTCGAGCTCCACATCTGGGCACCACATGTTCCGACCCACGCGACCTAGTTATTCCTGGGGTCAAGGAGGACCAAGACCTGAAAGAGAAGGGCGAGAGAAGGAACGGGCTCAAGCAAATGTACACTTGTCAAGAGCCAAATTTTATTGAGCAGAAGCAGGTTTTTTAAAGCTGGTTTTAGGTAAGGGTGGGGGTAGGCAGGTGAGGGAGGGTGGAAAGTTACAAAATCTTCTCGGCACAGGGCTTGGAACATTCTGTGCTCATGACAATGGTTACTCCTAAAAAGTGAGGGTACAGTTCTCACATCTTTGCATTTGCCAAGCAGTTACTCCTTAAAAGTCATGATACAGTTCTCCAATGGTTACTCCTAAAAAGTCATGGTACAGTTCTCACATCTTTGCATCTGCCAGGCAGGATGTTGATCAGCCAGGTGCAACAGGGTGGGGAAAAGTCACAAGTTTCTCAGGGCCAGTTCCTAACACAGATCATGTGGAGATCACGCTCAGATCACGCGCTGATCATGCCCACAAAACATGCTGATCATGCTCAGATCATGCTCAGATCACGTGTTGATCACTCGCAGATCACGAGCCAATCATGCCCATATAACGTGCTGATCAGGGTCAGATAACGTGCTCATCATGCTCAGATCATGCTGAGATCATGTGTTGATCACGCTCAGATCATGAGCTGATAATTCTCAGATAGCGATCAGACCACAAGCTGATCACGCCAGATCATGAGCTGATCATGCCACATCACGTGCTGATCATGCTTAGATCACGTGCTCATCATACTCAGATCATGCTCTGATTACGTGCTGATCACGCTCAGATCACACTCAGACCACGAGCTGATCACACTAACATCACATGCTGAACATACTCAGATCATGCTTAGGCCATGTTCTGATCATGCAGAGATCACTTGCAAATCAGGCCAGATCACATGCTGATCATGCTCAGATCATGCTCAGATCACGTGCTTGTAATGCTCAGATCACATGCTGATCACGCCACCTCAGGTGCTGATCACACCCAGATCACGTGCTGATCATGCTCAGATCATGCTCTGATCACGTGCTGATCACACTCAGATCATGTGCTCATCGTGCTCAGAAATTGCTCAGATCATGTTTTGATCAGAGCTCAGTACACGAGCTGATCATTCTCAGATCATGCTCAGATCACAAGCTGATCACGCTAAGATCACATGCCGAACATGCTGACATCATGCTAAGGAACCATGCTGATCACGCTCAGACCACGTGCTGATCACGCCAGATCAACTGCTGATCATGCCCAGATCACATGCTAATCATGCTCAGATCATGATCAGATCATGTACTAATCACCCCACATCACGTGCTAATCACGCCCAGATCACGTGCTGATCATGCTCAGATCGTGCTCTGATCATGTGCTGATCAACCTCAGATCACGTGTTTATCATGCTCAGATCATGCTCAGATCACGTGCTCATTATGTTCTGATGATGCTCAGATCACGTGCTGATCACGCTCAGGTCACGTGCTGATCACGTCCAGATAACATGCTGATCATGCTCAGATTGCATGCTGATCATGACACATCAAGTGCTGATCATGCCCAGATCACGTGCTGATCATTCTCAGATCATGCTCAGATCATGTGCCGATCACACTCAGATCATGTGCTCATCATGCTCAGATCATGCTCAGATTACATGCTGATCACACTCAGATTACGAACTGATCATTCTCAGATCACACTCAAACCACGAGCTGATAACATCCAGATCACGTGCTGACACACTCAGATCACGAATGATCACGCCACATCACGTGCAGATCACGCCAAGATCGCGCGCTGATAATGCTCAGATCAAGCTCAGATCACATGCTGATCATGCCCAGATCAAGAGCTGATCACGCTTAGATCCCGTGCTGATCAAGCCCAGATTAGTTGCTGATCATGCTCAGATCATGCTCAGATCACGTGCTAATCACGTCACATCACATGCTGATAATGCCCAGATCACATGCTGATCATGCTCAGATCATGCTCTCATCTCGTGCTGATCACGCTCAGAACACGTGCTGATCATTCTCAAATGAAGCTCAGACCACGAGCTGAATGGCCCAGATCACATGCTGCTCATGCTCAAAACATGAGTTGATCATTCTCAGATCTCGCTCAGACCACGAGCTGATCATGCAGAGATCACGTGCTAATCAGGCCAGATCACGTGCTCATCATGCTCAGATCATGATCAGATAACGTGTTGATCACTCTCAGATCACATGCTGATCACACCCAGATAACTTGCATATCTCGCACAGATCACGTGTTGAACATGCCCAGATCATGTACTGATCACACTCAGATCACGTGCTGATCACGCCACATTACGTACTGATCACGCCCAGATCACGTGCTCATCATGCTCAGATCATGCTCAGATCACGTGTTGATCACTCTCAGATCATGTGATGATCACGCCAGGACAACATGCTGATCTCCCACAGATCACGTGTTGATCATGCCAAGATCACGTATTGATTACGCTCAGATCAGGTGCAGATCACGCTCAGATCACGTGCTGATAACTCCACATCACGTGCTGATCACTGCCAGATCACGTGCTGATCATGCTCAGATCATGCTCTGATCACGTGCTGATCACACTCAGATCATGTGCTCATCATGCACAGATCATGCCCAGATCACGTGCTGATCACGCTCAGATCACGAAATGATCATTCTCAGATCACGCTCAGACCACGAGCTTAATGGCCCAGATCACATGCTGATCATGCTCAGATCACGAGCTGATCATTCTCAGATCACGCTAAAACCATGAGCTGATCATGCTAAGATCACGTGCTGACCATGCTCATATCATGCTCATGCTCATGCAACGTGCTGATCATGCTCAGATCAAGTGCTGATGACGCCAGATCACATGCTGATTATGCCCAGATCATGTGCTGATCATGCTCAGATTATGATCAGATCACGTTCTAATCATGCCACATCACGTGCTGATCACGCACAGATCATGTGCTGTTCATGCTCAGATCATGCTCTGATCACGTGCTTATCACGTCAAGATCACGTGCTCATCATGCTCAGATCATGCTCAGATCACGTGTTGATCACTCTCAGATCACGTGCTGATAACGCCCAGATAACATGCTGATCTCACACAGATCACGTGGTCATCATGCCCAGATCACATACTGATCACGCTCTGATCACATGCAGATCACGCTCATATCATATGCTGATCACTCGCAGATGACGTGCTCATCAAGCTCAGATCATGCTCACATCATGAGGAGATCACACTGAGATCACATGCTGATCATGCCCACATCACATGCTGATCATACTCAGATCATGCTCAGATCACTTGCAGATCACGCCCACCACATTTGGATCACACTCATCACGTACTGATCATGCTCAGATCATGCTCAGATTACATTCAGATCATGCACAGATCACGTGCTCATCATGCTCAAATCATGCTCATATCATGAGGAGATCACAATCAGATCACATGCTGTTCATGCCCAGATCACATGCTGATCATGCTCAGATCATGCTCAGATCACGTGCTAATCCTGCTACACATGTGCTAATCACGCCACATCACGTGCTGATCACGCACAGATCACGTGCTGATCATGCTCAGATCATGCTCTGATCACGTCATGGTCACGTTCAGATCACGTGCTCATCATGCTCATATCATGCTCAGATCATGTGCTGATCATGCTCAGATCATGCTCTGAGCATGTGCTGATCATGCCGAGATTACGTGCTCATCATGCTGAGATCATGCTCAGATCACGTGTTGATCACTCTCAGATCACCTGCTGATCACGCCCAGATAACTTGCTGATCCCCCACAGATCACGTGTTGATCACGCCCAGATCACGTACTGATCACGCTCAGATCACGTGCTAATCAAGCCACATAATGTGCTGATCACGCCCAGATCACGTGCTTACCATGCTCACATCATGCTCAGGCAACATGCTGATCACGCCCAGATCATGTGCTGATCACGTTTGATCATGTGCTGATCATGCCCAGATCACGTGCTGATCATGCTCAGATCATGATTAGATCACGTGCTAATCAAGCCACACAATGTGCTGATCACGCCCAGATCACATGCTTACATCATGCTCAGGCAACATGCTGATCACGCCCAGATCATGTGCTGATCACGTTTGATCATGTGCTGATCACGCTCAGATCACGTGCAGATCATGCTTAGATCATGCTCTCATCTTGTGCTGATCACGCTCAGATCACGTGCTGATAATGCTCAGATCATGCCCAGATCACGTGTTGATACTGCTCAGATCATGCTCTGATCACGTGCTGATCACATCCAGATCACATGCTCATCATGCTCAGATCATGCTCAGATCACTTGTTGATCACTTGCTGATCACGCCCAGATAAAATGCTGATCTCCCACAGATCACGTGTTGATCACGCCCAGATCACGTACTGATCATGTTCAGATCATGCTCTGATCACATGCTGATCACACTCAGATCATGTGCTCATCATGCTCAGATCATGCTCAGATCATGTGCAGTTCACGCTCATATCTCGTGCTGATCATGCCCACATCACATGCTGATCATGCTCAGATCATGCTCAGATCACGTGCAGATCATGACCATCACGTGCTGATAATGCCAAGGTCACATGATGATCATACTCACATCATGCTCTTATCACGTGCTGATCACACCAAGATCACGTGCTGATCATACAAAAATCATGCTTTGATCATGTGCTGATCACGCTCTGATCACATGCTCATCATGCTCAGATCATGCTCAGATTACGTGCTGATCATGTTCAGATCACGAGATGATCATGCTCAGATCACTCTCAGACCACGAGCTGATCACGCTATGAACACGTGCTGAACATGCTCAGATCATGATCAGGCCATGAGCTCATCACGCAGAGATCACGTGCTAATCAGGCCAGACCACGTGCTGGTCATGCCCAGATCACGTGCTGATCATGCTCAGATCATGAGCTGGTCATGGTCAGATCACGCGCTGATAATGCCACATCACATGCTGATCATGCCCAAATCATGTGCTGATCATGCTCAGATCATGCTCTGATCACGTACTGATCACACTCAGATCACTTGCTCATCATACTCAGATCATGCTCAGATCACGTACTGATAACGTCCAGATAACGTTATGATCATGCCCAGATCACGTGATGATCACGACCCGATCACACGCTAATCGTGCTCAGATCATGCTCTGATCATGTGCTGATCACTCTCAGATCACATGCTGATCCCACCCAGATCACGTGCTTATCACGCTCAGATCATGCTCTGACCACGTGTTGATCACGTTCAGATCACGTGCTCATCGTGCCCAGATCACGCTCAGAGCACGTGCTGATCACGCCATATCACGTGCTGATCACACCCAGATAACATGCTGATCATGCTCTGATCATGTCCTAATCATGCCACATCACGTGCTGATCATGCTCAGATCATGCTCCGATCACGTGCTGATCATGCCGAGATCACGTACTCATCATGCTCAGATCATGCTCAGATCTCATGTTGATCACTCTCAGATCACATGCTGATCATGCTTCGATAACATGCTGATCTCGCACAGATCACCTGTTGATCACGCCCAGATCACGTACTGATCACTCTCACAACACGTGCAGATCACACTCAGATCACGTGCTGATCATACCACATCACGTGCTGATCACGCCCCGATCACATACTCATCATTCTCAGATCATGCTCTGATCACATGCTGATCACGGCCAGATCACGTGGTGATCATGCTCAGATTATTCTCTGATCATGTGCTGATCACACTCAGATCACGTGCTCATCATGATCAGATCACGTGCAGATCACGCTCAGATCATGTCCTCATAATGCTCAGATCATGCTCAGATCACATGCTGATCACTCGCAGATCACGTGCTAATCATACCCAGATAATGTGCTGATCAGTTTCAGAGCACGTGCTCATCATGCTCAGATGATGCTCAGGAAACGTGCTGATCACGCTCAGATCACGTACTGATCATGGCAGATCATGTGCTGTTCATGCCCAGATCACGTGCTGATCATGCTCAGATCATGATCAGATCACGTGCTGATCACGCCCAGATCACGTGCTGATCAAGCCACATCATGTGCTGATCATGCCCAGATCACGTGCTTACCATGATCACATCATGCTCAGGCAACGTGCTGATCACGCTCAGATCACGTGCTGATCACGCTTGATCACGTGCTGATCATGCTTGATCATGTGCTGATCATGCCCAGATCACGTGCTGCTAATGCTCATATCATGATCAGATCACGTGCTATTCACGCCACATCACGTGCTGATCACACCCAGATCACCTGCTGATCACACTCATATCACGTGCTAATCACACCACATCATGGGCTGGTCACGCCCAGATCACGTGCTCATCATGCTCAGATCATGCTCATACATGAGGATATCACGCTCAGATCACGTGCTGACCATCCCCACATCACATGCTGATCATGCTCAGATCATGCTCAGATCACGTGCAGATAACGCCCAGATCACGTGCTCATCAAGCTCAGATCAGGCTCTGATCAAGTTGGGATCACGGTCAGATCACATGCTGATGAATCTCAGATCATATTCTGATCACGTGCAGATCAAGCTCAGATCACGTGCTCATCATGCTCAGATCATGCTCAGACCACGTGCTGATCACGCTCACATCACATACGGATCATGTCCCTATCACATGCTGATCATGCTCAGATCATGCTCAGATCATGTGCAGATCATGCCCTGATCACGTGGTGATCATGCTCAGATCATTCTCTGATCACGTGCTGATCACACTCAGATCACGTGCTCATCATTCTCAGATCAGGCTCAGATCACGTGCAGATCACGGTCAGATCATGTCCTCATAAAGCTCAGATCATGCTCAGATCACGTGCTGATCATGCCCAAATCATGTGCTGATTATGCTCAGATCATGCTCTGATCACGTGCTGATCACGCTCAGATCACGTGCTCATCACGCTCAGACCATGCTCAGATCACGTGATGATCACTCTCAGATCACGTGCTGATCACGCTCAGATCATGCTCTGATCACGTGCTGATCACGCTCAGATCATGTACTGATCATGCTCTGATCACGTGCTGATCACACTCAGATCACCTGCTCATCATGCTCAGATAATGCTCAGATCACATGCTGATCACTCTCATATCACGTTCTGATCACGCCCAGATAACGCCTGATCACACCACATCACGTGCTGATCATGCCAAGGTCACGTGCTGATCATACTCACATCATGCTCTGATCACATGCTGATCATGCCACATCACGAGCTCATCAGGCCAAGATCACGTGCTGATCATGCTCAGATCATGCTTTCATCATGTGCTGATCACGCTCAGATCACGTGCTCATCAAGCTTAGATCATGCACAGATTATATGCTCATCACGCTCAGATCACAAGCTGATCATGCTCAGATTATGCTCAGACCATGAGCTGATCATGCTAAGATCACGTGCTGAACATGCTCAGATCATGCTCAGGCCATGTGCTGATCACGCAGAGATCACGTGCTAATCAGGCCAGATCACATGCTGATCATGCCCAAATCACGTGCTGATCATGCTCAGGTCATGCTCAGATCACGTGCTGATCATGCTCAGATCATGCTCTGATCACGTGCGGATCACACTCAGATCATGTGCTCATCATGCTCAGATCACATGTTGATCACGCCAGATCATGAGGTGATCACGTTTAGATCACGTGCTCATCATGCTCAGAATATACTCAAATTACGTGCTGATCACGCTCAGATCACGATCTGATCATGCTCAGATCACGCTGAGACCACGAGTTGATCACGCTAAGATCACATGCATAACTATCCCAACCCGCGGGACCTAGTTATTCGTGGCTGCGAAGGGGTCCTACCTGAGAGACATGACCGAGAGAGAGAAATGGGCACAAGCAGACAGATGCGTGTCAAATGCCATCTTTATTGTGGAGAAGTTTCTTTTTAAATGCAATTTCTGGCCGGGCGGGGGGTATCGAAAAGGAGGAAGTAGCAGTGGAAAATTCTTACAAGGTTTTACAATAACTAAAGACAACATTAGGCTGTTTACAAGGTTTTACAATATGTAAAGATAACATCAGTGATTTAGGCAGTCCTCGGAATGAATGGTTCACCAACACCCGTTGTTTACCAAGCAGGGTGTGATAAACGCTTGGCCGAGATTGGGGATTGGTAGGGGGAGATTGTGCCCTGGGGCTAGCCAGCTCCCAACATAAACATGCTCAGATCATACTCAGGCCATGCGCTGATCACTAAGCGATCACTTGCTAATCAGGCCAGATAACGTGCTGATCATGCTCATATCATGCTCAGATCACGTGCTGATAATGCTCAGATCATGCACTGATCACGCCACATCACGTGCTGATCACGCCGAGATCACGTGCTGATCATGCTCAGATCATGCTCAGATCACGTGCTGATCACGCCCAGCTCACGTGCTCATCATGCTAAGATCATGCTCAGTTCATGTGTTGATCACTCTCAGACCATGTGCTGATAGCGCCCAGATAACGTGCTGATCATGCCCAGATCACATACTGATCATGCTCAGATCACATGCAGATCACGCTCAGATCACGTGCTGATCATGCCACATCACATGCTAATCACGCCCAGATCACTTGCTGTTCATGCTTAGATGATGCTCAGACCACGTGCTGATCACGTCTCATCACATGCTGATCACGCCCAGATCACGTGCTGTTCATGCTCAGATCATGCTCTGATCAGGTGCTGATCACGATTACATCACGTGCTCATCATACTCAGATCATGCTCAGATCACGTACTGATCACGCTCAGATCACAACCTGATCATGCTCAGATCACGCTCAACCACGAGCTGATCACAATAAGATCACGTGCTGAACATGCTCAGATCATTCTCAGGCCACGTTCTGATCACACAGAGATCACGTGCTCATCATGCTCAGATCATGTGCTGATGACAATCAGGTCACGTGCTCATCACGTCCAGAAAACGTGCTGAACACACTCCGATCACATGCTGATCACGCTCTGATCATGCTCTGATCACGTGGTGATCACATTGAGATCACGTGCTGATCAAGCCTTGATATCTTTCTGATCACACTCATATCACATGCTGATCATGCTCTGATCATGCTCTGATCACGTGCTGATCATGCTCAGATCATGCTCTGATCATGTGGTGATCACACTAAGATCACGTTCTCATCATGCTCAGATCACTTGCAGATCAAGCTCTGATCACGTGCTGATCCCGACACATCACTTGCTGATCACGCCAAGATCACATGCTGATCATGCTCAGATCATGCTATGATCATGTGCTGATCACGTCTCACCACGTGCTGATCATGCCCAGATCATGTGCTGATCATGCTCAGATCACGTGTTGTTCATGCTCAGATCATGCTCTGATCATGTGCTGATCATGCTCAGAACATGTGCTCATCATGCTCAGATCATGCTCAGATCACCTACTGATCAAGGCTTAGTTCACGAGCTGATCATTCTCATATCACGTAAGACTACGAGCTGATCACGCTAAGATCACGTGCTGAACATGCTCAAATCATGCTTAGGCCACGTGCTGATCATGCTCAGATAACGTGCTGATAACGCCAGAAGACGTGATGATCATGCTCAGATCATGTGTTCACCATGCTCAGATCATGCTAAGATCACGTGCTCATCATGCGCAGATCATGCTAAGATCACCTGCAGACCACGCGAAGATCACGTGGTGATCATGCTCAGATCATGCCAAGATCACGTGCTGATCATGCTCAGATAATGCTCAGATCGAGTGCTGATCACGCGAAATCACGTGCTCATCACGCCAAGATCACGTGCTCATCATGCTCAGATCATGCTATGATCATGTGCTGATCACACTAAGATCACGTTCTCATTCATTCTCAGATCATGCTCAGATCACATGCTAATCACGCTCAGATCACGTGCTGATCATGCTCAGATCATGCTCTGATCATGTGCTGATCACGCTCAGATGACTTGCTCACCAGGCGCAGATCATGCTCAGATCACGTGCAAACCACGCGGTGATCATGCTCAGTTCATGCTTCGATCACGTGCACATCACGCTCAGATCACGTGTTGCTCATGCCCACATCACGTGCTGATCATGCTCAGATGACGTGCTGATCATGCTCAGACCATGCTCTGATCACGTGCTGATCACGCTAAGATGACTTGCTCATCATGCGCAGATCATGCTCAGATCACGTGCAGACCATGCCCAGATCATGTGGTGATCATCCTCAGCTCATGCTTCGATCACGTGCAGATAACGCTAAGATCACGTGCTGATCATGCCCACATCACATGCTGATCATGCTCAGATGGCGTGCTGATCATGCTCAGACCATGCTCTGATCATGTGCTGATCATGCTCAGTACATGTGCTAATGATGCTCAGAACATGCTCAGATCACAGTTTATCAAAGCTCAGTTCACGAGTTGATCATTCTCAGATCACGCTAAGACCACGAGCCGATCACGCTCAGATCACGTGGTAATAACACAAGATCACGTGCTGATCATGCCCAGATCACGTGCTGATCAAGCTCAGATCACGTGCTCATCATGCTCAGATCATGCTTAGATAATGTGATGATCACTCTCAGATCACGTGCTGATCACGCTCAGATAACGTGCTGATAACACCAGATCACGTGATGATCATGCTCAGATCATGTGTTCACCATGCTCAGATCATGCTAAGATCACGTGCTGATAACGCTCAGATCACGTGCTCATCATGCGCAGATTATGCTCAGATCACCTGCAGACCACGCAAAGATCACGTGCTGATCATGCTAAGATAACGCTCAGATCGAGTGCTGATCACGCGACATCACGTGCTCATCACGCCAAGATCACGTGCTCATCATGCTCAGATCATGCTATGATCACGTGCTGATCACACTAAGATCACGTTCTCATCAGGCTCAGATCCTGCTCAGTTCACGTGATGATCACTCTCAGATCACGTATTGATCATGCTAGCTCACATGCTGATCATTCCCAGATCACATCCTGATTATGCTCAGATCATGCTCAGATCACGTGCTGGTAATGCTCAGATCACGTGCTGATCATGCCACAGCACGTCCTGAACACTCCCAGTCACGTGCTGATCACGCTCAGGTCACGTGCTAATCACATCCAGATAACGTGCTTTTCATGCTCTGATCACGTGCTGTTCATTCTCAGATCATGCTCAGATCACGTGCTGATCACACTCAATTTACGTGCAGATCACACTCAGATTACGTGCTACTCATGCCCAGATAACGTGCTGACCAGGGTCAGATCACGTGCTCAGCATGCTCAGATCATGCTCCGATCATGTTCTGATCACGCCCAGATCACGACCAGATCATGCCCAGATCATGTACTGATCATGCTCAGATCACACTCAGATCGCGTGCTGATCTCACGACATCACCTGCTGATCACGCCAAGATCACGTGCTGATCATGCTCAGATCATGTTATGATCACTTGCTGATCACGCTCAGAACACGTGCTCATCATGCTCAGATCATGCTCTGATCATGTGCTGATCACGCTCAGATGACTTGCTCACCAGGCGCAGATCATGCTCAGATCACATGCTAATCACACTCAGATCACGTGCAGATCACGCTCAGATCACATGCTGATCATGCTCAGATATTGCTCAACCATGAGCTGATCACACTAATATCATGTGCTGAACATGCTCAGATCATGCTCAGGACACTTGCTGATCACGCTCAGATCACCTGAATTTCAAACCAGCTCATGTGCTGATCATGCCATAATCACATGCTCATCATTCTCAGATCATGCTCAGATCACGTGCAGTTCATGCTCAGATCACGTGCTGATCATGCTCAGATCACATGCTGATCATATTCAGATGATGCTCAGACCATGTGTTGATCACCTCAGATCACGTGCTAATCATGCCCAGATCACGTGCTGATCATGCTCAGATCACATGCTGATCATGCCCAGATCACGTGCTAATCATGCTCAAATCATGCTGTGATCACGTGCTGATCACGCTTAGATCACGTGCTCATCATACTCAGATCATGCTCAGATCACATGATAATCACGCTCTGATCATGAACTGATCAAGATAAGATCACGCTCAACCACGAGCTGATCACAATAAGATCACGTGCTGATCACACTCAGATCACTTGCTGATCACGCCAGCTCACGTGCTGATCATGCCGAGATCATGTACTGATTATGCACAAATCATGCTCAATCACGTGCTGGTAATGCTCAGATCACGTGCTGATCACGCCACATCACCTTCTGATCATGCCAAGATCACATGATGATCATGCTCAGATCATGCTCAGATTACGTCATGATCACGCTCAGACCACGAGCTGATCACGCTAAGATCACGTTCTGAACATGCTCAGATCATTCACAGGCCACGTGCTGATCTTGCAGAGATAACGTTCTAATCAGTCCAGATCACGTGCTAATCATAACCAGATCACGTGCTGATCACGCTCAGATCATGATCAGATCACATGCTAATCACGCCACATCACGTGTTGATCATGCTCAGATCACGCTCTGACCACGAGCTGATCACACCAGATCACGAGTTGATCATGCCACATCACGTGCTGATCACGCTTAGATCACTGCTGATCATATTCACATCATGCTCTGATCACGTGCTGATCACGCTCAGATAACGTGCTCATCATGCTCAGATCATGCTCAGTTCACGTGCAGATCAGGATCAGGTCACGTATTGATGACCTCCAGTAAATGTGGTGATCACGCTTAGATCACGTGCTGATCATGCTCAGATGATACTCTGATCACGTGCTGATAACACTCAGATCATGTGCTCATCATGCTCAGATCATGCTTAGATCACGAGCTGATCATTCTCAGATCACGCTCAGACCACGAGCAGATCACACCCAATCATAAGCTGATCATGCCACATCACATGCTGATCACGCTTAGATCACGTGCTAATAATGTTCAGATCATGCGCTTATCACGTGCTGATCACGCTCAGATAACGTGCTCGTCATGCTCAGATCATGCTCAGTTCACATGCAGATCACGCTCAGATTACATGTTGATCATGCCGATATCACATGCTGATCATGCTCAGATCATGCTCTGATCACGTGCTGATCACGCTCAGCACACATGCTCATCATGCTCAGGTCATGCTCAGATCACCTGCTAATCAAGGCTCAGTTCATGAGATAATCATTCTCAGATCACGCTAAGACCACGAGCTGATCACACTAATATCATGTGCTAAGCATGCTCAGATCATGCTCAGGCCACGTGCTGATCACGCTCAGATCACGTGCTGATTATGCCCAGATCACGTGCTGATCATGCTAAGTTCATGCTAAGATCGCGTGCTGATCAGCCCTCATCAGGTGCTGATCACGCTAAGATCACGAGCTGATCATGCTCAAATCATTATATGATCACATGCTGTTCACACTCAGATCACATGCTAATCATGCTCAGACCATGCTCATATCACGTGATGATCACTCTCACATCACATGCTGATCACGCCCAGATAACGTGGAAATCACGCTCAGATCACATGCTGATCATGCCACATCATGTGCTGATCATGCCCAGATCACGTGCTGATCATGCTCATATGATGCTCAGACCACGTGCTGATCACGCTCAGATTACGTGCTCATCATACTCAGATCATGCTCAGGCCACTTTCTGATCACGCTCAGATCACGTGCCGATCACGCCAGCTGCCGTGCCGATCATGCCCAGATCATGTACTGATTATGCTCAGATCATGCTCAATCAAGGTTGGTAATGCTCAGATCACATGTAGATCACACCACATCACATGCTGATCATGCCCAGATCACTTGCTGATCATTAGCAGATCATGCTGAGTTTGCGTGCTGATCACGCCACATCACGTGCTGATCACACCAACATCACGTTCTGATCATGCTCAGATCATGCTCTGATCACGTGATGATCATGCTCAGATCACATGCTGATTATGCTCAAATCATGCTTAGATCACCTGCTGATCACATCCAGATCATGTGCCAATCACACTCAGATCACATGCTGATCGTGCTCAGATAAAGCTCAGAAAACTTTCTGATCACGTTCAGATCACGAGCTTATGCCGCCTACACCATGTGCTGATGATCATGCTCAGATCATGCTCAGATCAAATGCTGATCATGCTAAGATCACGTGCAGATCACGCTCAGATCACGTGCAGATCATGCTCAGATCACGTGCTGATCATGCTCAGATCATGTGCTGATCTCGCTCAGATCACGTGCAAATCACGCTCAGATCACGTGCTGTTCATGCTCAGATCATGCTCAAGCTCAGATTACGTGCTGATCACGCTCATTTTACCTCCTGATAACGCTCTGATCTCATGCTGATCACGCCCAGATCATGTGACGATCACGCTTAGATCACGTGCTGATCATGCACAGATCATGCTCAGATCATGTGCTTATCACTCCCACATCACATGCTGATCACACCCACAGCACATGATTATCATGCTCAGATCATGCTCAGATCACGTGCTGCTCACGCTCAGATAAAGTGCTGATCATGCTCAGATCACTTGCTGATCACACTCAGATCATGTGCAGATCACACTCAGATCACGTGCTCATCACGCTCATATCACGTGCTGATCACCCGCAGATCACGTGCAGATCATGCTGAGATCACGTGCTGATCATGTCCAGATCACGTGCTGATCACGCTCAGATCATGTGGTGATCATGCTGAGATCAGGTGCTGATAACGTGCAGATCATGTGCTGATCACACCTAGATAACGTGCTTTCACCCTGAGATCACGTGATGATCATGCTCAGATTTTGTGCTGATCACGCTCAGATCACGTGCTAATCACACCCAGATCACTTGGTGATTACGCTCAGATCATGCTCAGATCACGTACAGAATATTCTCAGATCATGCTCAGATCACGTACAGAATATTCTCAGATCACGTGATGATCATGCCCAGATCATGTGCCGATCACGCTCAGATCACGTGCTGATCATGATCAGATCATGCTAACATCACTTGCTTCTCACGGTCAGATCACGAGCTGAACCCGCCCAGACCATGTGCTGATGATGCTTGGATTGTGCTCATTTCTCGAGCTGATCATTCTTAGATCAAGCTGAGACCACGATCTGATCATGGAAAGATCACATGCTGAACATGCTCAGATCATGCTCAGATCACGTGATGATCACTCTCAGATCACATGCTGATCACGCCCAGATCACATGCTGATCATGCCACATCACGTGCTGATCACGCCCAGGTCACATGCTGATAATGCTCAGATGATGCTCATACCACGTGCTGATCACATCAGATCACGTGCTGATCATGCCCAGATCATGTGCTGTTCATGCCCAGATCACATGCTGATCATGCTCAGATCATGCTCTGATCACGTGCTGATCACGCTCAATCACATGCTCATCATACTCAGATCATGCTCAGATCATGTGCTGATCGCGCTCAGATCACTTGCTCATCATACCCGAAAAGCCTGGAATAAACTTCCACAAACCTGTAGACAGGTGGAAAATTTGTCTAAAAACTATCAGAGACCTGATGAGTTATTTCAAGATTTTGTGGCAAGATAAATACAAACAGTAAACAGACTTATAAGTGATGAAAAGTCTGGTTTATTATTAGTAAAACAATTGGCTTATGAAAATGCTAACAGTGCTTGCCAAGCTGCCTTGAGACCCTTTAGAAAGAAAGGGGATATTTCTGACTATATCAGATTATGCTCTGACATAGGACAATTACCAAATTCTGGATTAGAAAAATCTGGACAAGGCATAACTCAGCCATTAATACCTGCCCCAAGTAAATTTAAAACGGGGTTAGATCATTTTTAGGGAAGGTCACTGAACAACCTGTACCCCATGCAGATCCAATAATTTGGAAAACGGATGATCCTGTGTGGGTGGATCAGTGGCCTCTATCTCTTGAGAAGATTAAAGCCGCCAAGCAGTTAGTACAGGAACAGCTTGATAGAGGTCGTGTTGCTCTATCGAACT
>CM053745.1:37882-56442 GCA_028658305.1 Pachyuromys duprasi | reverse complement strand
TACTAGAAGGACAAGCTTTTGTTTTGCAAACTTTGCCAGCCTCAGCTCAAGTTGTAGAATTACGAGCTGTTGCTGCAGTCTTTAAAAATATGGCTTCTACCTCTTTTAACTTGTACACTGATAGCCATTATATAGTTAAAGCCTTACAAGTCCTAGAGACTGTAACATATGTTAATACGGCTAATAAACAAATACAAGAACTATTTAGAGAGATTCAACAAAGTATTTGGAGCCGTGTACAGCCCTGTTATGTGGGACATATTAGGGCCCATTCAGGCCTTCCTGGGCCCCTGACTTTAGGGGATGACCTGGCAGATCAAGCCACATGCTTAATTGGACTAACTCAACAAGAATTGGCTCAAAAGTCTCATGAGTTACATCATCAAAATAGTAACAGCTTAAGAAAACAATTTAATATTACCACAGAAGCAGCTAGACAAATTGTAAGATCATGTTCCCCTTGTCCTGAACATTTTAATGTTCCTCATTATGGTGTCAATCCTAGAGGCCTAAGACCTAATCACTTATGGCAAATGGATGTAATTCATGTCCCAGAATTTGGGAAACTAAAATTTGTTCATGTACCCATTGACACTTTTTCAGGATTTATCGTGGCAACTCCCTTAACAGGAGAAGCCACCAAACATGTTATAAGTCATTGCTTAAAGTGTTTTGATGCAATTGGTGTTCCTTCCATTTTAAAAACTGATAATGGCTCAAGATATTCGAGTCAAGCTTTTCAACGTTTTTTGTGTGCAAATAAATATAAGTCATAAAACGGGCATTCCATATAACCCTCAAGGCCAAGGAATTGTAAAACGGGCCCATGGTTCTCTTAAAAACCAATTACAAAAAATAAAAAGGGGAGAGCAAAAATTATATTATATTAATATATAAATTATATTAATATATAAATTATATTATATTAATCATGCTCTTTTTATTTTAAATTTTTTAAATGTGGATGTACAAGGCCGCTCTGCGGCTGACCGATTATGGCATCCTAACACCAAGGATAATTATGCCCTGGTGAAATGGAAAGATCCAATTACTGGATTATGCAAGGCCCCGACCCCATATTAATTTGGGGAAGAGGTTATGTTTGTGTTTTTCCACAGGATGCAGAAGGAGCCAGGTGGATCCCGGAAAGGCTGGTGTGGTTTACAGAAGCTGTTCCCCAGAAGCAAAACAAAAAAGTGTAAATTCCGTCCTGACTGAGAATGAAACGTCTGCAAAACTGTGAGACTCACTCCTTTGTCTCATTCTGTTCCTGGGAGAAGACATCATGCAGAGACAGAAACCTCTTATCCAAAAAACTGAACTTTAATAGGGACAATTCTCGACAAAAACAGGAATAGTAAAAGGAAAGACTGACTTTAAAACTTTGTTTTGACTCTGGTTTTCAGCAAACCAAAACAAACTTGCTCCAGAAATCCTTGGGAAGTTCGGTAACTGCCTATGTAAATTATCCTTTTGCTCTGTTATTTGGAAATGTTAATGTTCCCTGCCTACATTGTAACTAACACTGTATTTGTAAGCTTTCAAACGGTTCTGACAGAATTTTGCATTGGTTACTGTAAATGTCTTTCAAAAGTTGATATTTACACGGGGAGTTTTGTGTTAAGTCACTTTTAAGGCGTGTTATTTTGGACTTGGCTTGCGATGGGAGATAAGCTCCTATCAATAACAATAGAAGTGCCTGGAAGCCTTTCAGAATGCTTAAGCTGAGCTGAGCGGCAGTCGACACTGACCCTCCCACATTCCTTCCCTGGCAGAGGTTGGCTAGCCTAAGACAGGTAAGATTTCTCCAGGGATTATTCGGTCCAGTGGGGCATAAATGATAAAAATCATATGCCAAATTATGGACATGAATATTCCTTTGGGAGAAACAACCTAGGACAGGCACAAATCTTCTGCTCCATAACTCATAAGTTATGGTCCTATAAATATCTTTTTTAATAAATATAAAAGGGGGAATTGTGGTGAGCCAGGTTGTAGCTGCTTTGGCAGCTGTTTGAAATGTTAGTCTCAGCACAGGAAGACAGGTTTTTTCCAGGCCTTCCCTTGGAGGCAGGGAAGGATTTGCAAGTCCATTCGCCTTTTGTTTGGTGACAGCAGGTGGGAGAGCTTCCTTGAAGTCTCAACACTGCCTCACTTCCTTGTGAAAATTAACCCCTCGTGTAAACTGTTTGTATAAATAAAGAAGGCTGTCTGCTCTCATGGCTTTTTGGATGCAGAGCATATTGACGCTCTAGGGCTCATTAGGGCCATGAGCAAGCGGCCAGAAGCCTCTCGCATCATAATTATGTGTAGTGTACATTATTAATTTCAATCCTCACTCCCGATTCAGAACCCCCTTCTGCTCTGCTGGCGGGCTCCGGCAAGATCACGTGCTGATCACGATCAGATCACATGCTGATTACGCTCAGATCACATGCTGATGATGCTCAGATCATACTCAGATCACATGCTGATCATGCTAAGATCACGTGCTGATCATGCTCAGCACACGTGCATATCATGGTCAGATCACTTGCTGATCACGTCCAGGTCACATGCTGATCATGCTCAAGTCATGCTCATATCACATGCAGATCACGCACAGTTCACGTGCTGATCATGCCCAGATGACGCGCTGATCACGCCCAGATCACGTGCTGATCACGCGATAGATCATGTGCAGATTAAGACCAGATCACGTGCTGATAACACCCAGATCACGTGGTGATTACGCTCAAATCACTTTCAGATCACGCTCAGATAACGTGCTGATCATGCCCACATCACATGATGGTCATGCTCAGATCATGCTCAGATCACGTGCTTATCACGCCCAGATCATGTGCTGATCACGCTCAGATCACGTGCTGATTACGCTCGGATCATGTGCTGATGATGCTCAAATCATGCTCAGATCACATGCTGATCATTCTAAGATCATGTGGTGATCACGCCCAGATCACGTGCTGATCAAGCTCAGATCATGTGCAGATCACGCTCAGATCATGTGCTGATAACGACCAGATCACGTGCAGATCATGATCAGATCACTTGCAGATCATGCTCAAATCATGTGCAGAACACACTCAGATCATGTGCTCATAACAATCAGATCACGTGCTCATTATGCTCAGATCATGCTCAGATCACCTGCTGATCACGCCCACATCACGTGCTGATAACGCCCTGATCACGTGCTGATGAAGTTCAAATCATGCTTAGATCACATGCTGATCATGCTAAGATCACATGCTGATCACGATAGATCTCGAGAAAATCATGCTCAGATCACGTGCTCATCACGTCCAGATCATGTGCTGATCACGCCCACATCACATTATTATCATGCTCAGATCATGCTCAGATCACGTGCTGATCACGCTCAGATCACTTGCTGATCATGCTCAGATCGTGTGCAAATCACACTCAGATCACGTACTGATCACGCTTAGATCACATGCTTATCACGCGCAAATCACGTGCAGATCACGCTGAGATCAAGTGCTGATCATGCCCAGATCAGGTGCTGATCATGCTCAGATCATGCTCAGATCACGTGCTGATAAAGCTCAGATCACGTGCTGATCACACCTAGATAACGTGCTATCAACCTGAGATCACGTGATGATCATGCACAGATCATGCACAGATCATGTGGTGATCACGCCCAGATCACGTGCTGATCACGCCGACAACATATGATGGTCATTCTCAGATCATGCTCAGATCACGTGCAGATCACGCCCAGATCATGTGCTGATCACGCCCAGATCATGTGCTGATCACACCCGGATCACATGCTGGTCATGCTCAGATCACGTGCTCAAAAACCCAGATCGTGTGCTGAGTATGCCCAGATCATGTGCTGATCACCCTCAGATCACATGCTGATCACACTGAGATCACGTGCTGATCACTCGCAGATCACATGATGATCAAGTCAGATCATGCTCAGATCACGTGGAGATCACACTCAGATCTTTGCTTATCACGCGCAGATCACGTGCAGATTGCTCTGAGATCAAGTGCTGATCGTTCCCAGATCACGTGCTGATCACACTCAGATCATGTGGTCATCATGCTCAGATCATGCTCAGAGCATGATCTGAGCATGACCATCTTTCGATGTAGGAGTGATCAGCCCGCAATGTGGTCATGCTCAGATCATGCTCAGAGCATGATCTGAGCATGACCATCTTTCGATGTAGGAGTGATCAGCCCGCAATGTGGTCATGCTCAGATCATGCTCAGATCCCGTGCTGTTCACGCCCAGATCACATGCTGATCACGCTCAGTTCACCCTCAGGTCACGTGCTGATCAGACCACATCACCTACTGATCACGCCCAGATCACATGCTGATCATTGTCAGATCATGCTCTGATCACGTGCTGATCACACTCAGATCATGTGCTCATCATGCTCAGATCAATCTTATATCACGTGCTGATCACTATCAGATGAGTTACTGATCACACCTAGATAATGTGATGATCAAGCTCAGATTACGTACTGATCATGCTCAGATCTTCCTCAGAACCCGAGCTGATCACGTCCAGATCACGTGCTGATCATGCCAGTATCACACGCTGATCATGCCCACATCATGTGCTTATCACACCCAGATCATGTGCTGATCATGCTCAGATCATGCTCTGATCACGTGCTCATCACGCTCATGTCATGTGCTCATCATGCTCAGATCACGTGCAAATCATGTGTTGATCATGCCACATCACGTGTGCATCACGCAAGATTACATGCTGATCATGCTAGGATCAAGCTCTGATCACGTGCTGATCACAGTCAGATTACGTGCTCATCATGCGCAGATCATGCTCAGATCACATACTGATCACGCCAAGATCATGAGCTCATCACGCACAGATCACGTGCTGATCATGCTCAGATTACGTGCTGATCACGCCCAGATCACGTGCTGATCATGCCATATCACGTGCTGATCACGCCCAGATAACTTGCTGATCACGCTCAGATCACGTGCAGATCACGCTCAGATCACGTACTCATCATGCTCAGATCATGCTTTGATCACGAGCTGATCATGCTTAGATCACCCTGAGAGCACGAATTGATCACGCTCAGATCACGTGCTGATCACTCTCAGATCACGTGCTATTCACTCTCAGATCACGAGCTGATCATGCTCAGATCATGCTCTGATCACGACCTGATCATGCTCAGATCACGCTCACAGCAAAAGTTGATCATGCTCTGATCAAGTGCTCATCATGCTAGAGGTCATGATCTGATCATGAGCTGATCATGCTCAGATCTTCCTCAGAACCCGAGCTGATCACATCCAGATCACGTGCTGATCATGCCAGGATCACACGCTGATCATGCCAACATCATGTGCTTATCACACCCACATCATGTGCTGATCATGCTCAGATCATGCTCTGATCACGTGCTCATCACGCTCAGATCACGTGCTGATCATACTCAGATCATGCTCTGATCAATTGATCAGATCACGTGATCATCATGCTCAGATCAAGCTCATATCACATGCTGATTATGCGCAGATCACCCTCAGATCACGTGCTGATCACGCCACGTCATGTGCTGATTATGCCCAGATCACATGCTGATCATGCTCAGATCATGCTCTGATAACGTGCTGATCATGCTCAGATGACGTACTGATCACGCCCAGATAATGTGCTGATCATGCTCAGATCACGTGCTGATCACGCCACATCACTTGCTGATCATGCCCAGATCACGTGCTGATCATGATCAGATCATGCTCTAATCACTTGCTGATCACGCCCAGACTTCGTGCTGATCATGCTCAGATCACGACAGATCACTTGCTGATCACACCTAGATCACTTACTGATCATGCACAGATCATGCTCTGATCACTTGCTGATCACACTCAGATAATGTGCTGATCACGCTCAGATGATGGGCTAATCACGAGAAGATCACATGCTGATCACGCTCAGATCACGTGCTGATCACACCCAGATCACGTGCTGATCACACCCAGATCACATGCTGATTATGCTCAGATCATGCTCTGATCACATGCTGATCATACTCAGTTCACCTGCTCATCATGCTCACCTCATGATCAGATCATGTGCTGATCCCCCTCAGATCACGTGCTGATCACGCCCAGATCACTTGTTGATCACGCTCAGATCACGTGTTCATCATGCTCCGATCATGATCTGATCACGATCTGATCATGCTCAGATCACGCTGAGAGCACAAGCTGATCACGCTGAGATCACATGATGATTATGCTCAGATCATGGTCAGATCACGTGAGATCACGTGTTCATCATGCTCAGAGAATGCTCAGATCACATGCTGATCATGACAGATGACATACTGATCAGACCCAGATAATGTGCTGATCACGCTCAGATCACATGCTGATCTCGCCACATCACGTGCTGATCACGCCACATCACGTGCTGATCACGGCCAGATCATGTGCTGATCATGATCAGATCATGCTCTAATCACTTGCTGATCACGCCCATACTACGTGCTTATCATACTCAGATCACATCAGATCACTTGCTGATCACGCCTAGAACACTTGAAGATCATGTCCAGATCATGCTCAGATCACATGCTGATCATGCACAGATAACACTCTGATCACGTGCTGATCACACTTAGATCACGTGCAGATCACGCTCAGATAATGCTCAGATAACGTGCAGATCACACTCAGATCACGTGCTGATCATGCCATATCACGTGCTGATCACACCCAGATAACTTGCTGATCACACTTAGATCACTTGCAGATTACGCTCAGATCACGTGCTGATCACTCTCAGATCATGATCTGATCATGCTCAGATCACGTTCTGATCACGACCTGATCATGCTCAGATCACACTCAGAGCACGAGTTGATCACGCTCAGATCACACTGAGAGTACGTGCTGATTACGCCCATATCACGGCTGATCATGCTCAGATCATGCTCAGATTACATGCTGATCACACTCAGATCATGAGCTGATCACGCCCAGATCATGTGCTATTCACTCTCAGATCACGTGAAGATCAAGCTCAGATCACATGCTAATCACGCCACATCACGTGCTGATCACGCCCAGATCACGTGCTGATCATGCTCAGATCACGTGTAGAATACGCTCATATCACGTGCTGATCACGCCACATCACGTGCTGAACACGCCCAGATCAGTTGCTGATCATGCACAGATCATGCTCAGATCACGTGCGGATCACGCTCAGATCACATGCAGTTCACCCTCAGATCACGTGCTGATCTCACCATGTCACATGCTGATTATGCCCAGATCACATGCTGATCAAGCTCAGATCATGCTCTGATCACATGCTGATCACGCTCAGATGACATACTGATCACAACCAGATAATGTGCTGATCACGCTCAGATCACATGTTGAACAAGACCAGATCACGTGCTGATCATGCTCAGATCATGCTCTAATCACTTGCTGATCACGCCCAGATCACGTGCTGATCACGCACAGATCATGTGCTCATCATGCTAGGGGTCATGATCTAATCACAAGCTGATCATGCTCTGATCTAGCTGAGAGTACGAGCTGATCAAGCTCAGATCACGTGCCGATCATGCTCAGATCATGCTCTGATCAATTGCTGGTCGCACTCAGATCTTGTGATCATCATGCTCAGATCAAGCACATATCATGTGCTGATCATGCTCTGATCACATGCAGATCACCCTCAGATCACGTGCTGATCATGCCACATCACGTGCTGATTATGCCCAGATCACATGCTGATCATGCTCAGATCATGCTCTGATCACGTGCTGATCACGCTCAGATCAGTTGCTCATCATGCTCAGAGAATGCTCAGATCACGTGCTGATCATGCTCAGACATGTGCTGATCACGCTCTGATCACGTGCTCATCATGCTCAGAGAATGCTCAGATCACGTGCTGATCATGCTCAGATGACGTACTGATCACGCCCAGATAATGTGCTGATCACGCTCAGATCACATGCTAATCACGCAACATCACATGCTGATCAAGCCCAGATCACATGCTGATCTTGCTCAGATCACGTCAGATCTCTTGCTGATCACATCTAGATCACATGCTGATCTTGTCCAGATCATGCTCAGATCACATGCTGATCATGCTCAGATCATGCTCTGATCACGTGCTGATCACGGTCAGATCACGTGCTCATAATGCACAGATCATGCTCATATCACGTACTGATCAAGCTCAGGTCACGTGCTGATCATGCAAAGATCACATGCTGATCATGCTCAGATCACGTGCTGATCATGGTAGGACCATGTTCAGATCATACTCAGAACATATGTTGATCATGCTCAGATCACGTGCTTATCATGCCACATCATGTGCTGACCACGCCCAGATCACAAGCTGATCATGCTCAGATCACATGCTGATCATGCCATTTCACTTGCTGATCACGACCAGTTCACATGCTGATCATGCCTCATCACGTGCTTATCACGCCCAGATCACGTGCTGATCATGCACATATCATGCGCAGATTACATGCTGATCATGCTCAGATCACGCTGAGAGTACAAGCTGATCACAATCAGATCACGTGTTGATCACGCTCAGATCATGTGCACATCATGCTCAGACTATTCTTTGATCACGAGCTGATCATGCTCAGATCACACTGAGAGTACGAGCTGATCACGCTCAGATCACGCTGAGAGCACAAGCTGATCACAATCAGATCACGTGTTGATCACGCTCAGATCATGTGCACATCATGCTCAGATTATTCTTTGATCACGAGCTGATCATGCTCAGATCACGCTGAGAGTATGTGCTGATCATGCTCAGATTATGATCTGATCACGAACTGATCATGCTCAGATCATGCTGAGAGCATGAGCAGATCATGCTCAGATAACATGCTGATCATGCTCAGATCATGCTCTGATCACGTGCTGATCACACTTAGATCACATGCAGATCACGCTCAGATAATGCTCAGATAACGTGCAGATCACACTCAGATCACATGCTGATCATGCCATATCACATGCTGATCACACCCAGATAATTTGCTGATCGCTCAGATCACGTGCAGATCACATTCAGATTACGTGCTCATCATGCTCAGATCATGCTTTGATCACGAGCTGATCATGCTCAGATCACCCTGCGAGCACGAGCTGATCACGCTCAGATCACCTGCTGATCACTCTCAGATCACGAACTGATCATGCTCAGATTACGCTCAAAGCACGAGCTGATCACGCTCAGATCACGTGCTGATCACGCCCAGATCACGTGTTGATAACGCTCATATCACGTGCTCATCATGCTCAGATTATGCTTTGATCAAGAGTTGATCATGCTCAGATCACGCTGAGAGTACAAGCTGATCACGCTCAGATCACGCTGAGAGTACGTGCTGATCTCGCCCAGATCACATGCTGATCATGCTCAGATCATGCTCAGATTACATGCTGATCACGCTCAGATAACGTGTTGATCAAACTCAGATCACCAGCTCATCATGCTCAGATCATGATCTGATTACGAGCTGTTCATGCTCAGATCAGGCTGAGAGCACGAGCGGATCACGCTCAGATAATGTGCTGATCATGCTCAGATCATGCTCTGATCACGTGCTGATCACGCTCAGATAATGCTCAGATCACATGGAGATCACACTCAGATCACATGCTGATCATGCCATATCACGTGCTGATCATGCCCAGATAACTTGCTGATCATGCTCAGATCACGTGCAGATCACGCTCATATCACGTGCTCATCATGCTCAGATCATGCTTTGATCACGAGCTGATCATGCTCAGATCACCCTGAGAGCACGAGCTGGTCATGCCCAGATCATGTGCTGTTCACTCTCAGATCACGTGAAGATCAAGCTCAGATCACATGCTGATCATGCCACATCACGTGCTGATCACGCTCAGATCACGTGCTGACCATGCTCAGATCACGTGTAGAATACGCTCATATCACGTGCTGATCATGCCACTTCACGAGCTGAACACGCCCAGATCAGTTGCTGATCATGCACAGATCATGCTCAGATCACGTGCTGATCACGCTAAGATCACATGCAGTTCACCCTCAGATCACGTGCTGATGACACCATGTCACATGTAATCTGGGTGTAATCAGCACATAATCTGGCCTTGAATATCAAGTTATCTGATTGTGATCCTCACGTGATCTGAGCATGATCTGAGCATGATCAGCATGTGATATGGGCATGATCAGCACATGATCTGTGTGTGATCTGCACGTGATCAGCATGTGATCTGGGAATGATCAGCACGTGATCTGAGCGTAATCAGCACGTGATCTGTGCGTGATCAGCTTGTGATCTGAGCATGATCTGAGCATGATCAGCACGTGATCTGAGCGTGAACAGCACGTGAACTGGGTATAATCAGCACATGATCTGAGTGTGATCAGCACGTGATCTTAGCATGATCTGAGCAGGATGAGCACGTTGTTGGAGCGTGATCAGCAGGTGATCTGGGCATGATCAGCACGTGATCTGAGCGTGAACAGCACTTGATCTGGGCGTAATCAGCACGTGATCTGGGCATGATCATACACGTGATCTGATTGTGATCTGCACGTGATCTGAGCACGTTCAGCATGTGATCTCGGTGTGATAAGCACGTGATCTTAGCGTGATCATCACTTGATCTGAGCATGATCTGAGCATGATCAGAACGTGATCTGGGCATGATTAGCACGTGATATGGCGTGATAAGCATGTAATCTGCACGTGAAATGATCTGAGCATTATCAGCACGTGATCTGGATGTGATCAGCACGTGATCCGGGCGTGATCAGGACGTGATCAGAGGATGTTCTGCACGTGATCTGAGCATGATCTGAGCATGATCAGCATCTGATCTGGACGTGATCAGCACCTGATCTGTTGGTGATCAGCACGTGATCTGAGAATGAGCTGAGCATTATCAACTCGTGATCTGAACGTGATGTGCACGTGATCTGGTCATGATCAGCATGTGATCTGGGTATGAAAAGCATGTAATCTGAGCCTGATCAGCACGTGATCGGAGCATGATCTGCATGTCATCTGAACGTGATAAGCACGTGATCTGGGCATGATTTGCATGTGATCTGAGCATGATCTGAGCGTGATCAGCACGTGATCTGGGCATGATCAGCACGTGATCTGAGCATGATCTGCACGTGATCTGAGCGTGATCAGCATGTGTTCTGAGCATAATCTTAGCATGATCAGCACGTGATCTGAGGGTGATCCACCCGTGATGTGAGCGTGATGAGAAAATGATCTGGGCGTGATCAGCATGTAATGTGAGCCTGATCAGCACGTGATCTGAGCATGATCTGAGCATGATGAGCACGTATTCTGATGTGATACGCACGTGCTCTTGGCATGATCAGCATGTGATCTGAGCATGAGCTGAGCATGATCAGCACGTGATCTGAGCGTGATCAGCACATGATTGGGGCATGATCAGCACGTAATTGGGCCATGATCAGCATGTGATCTATGCGTGATCTGCACATCATCTGAGCATGGTCTGAGAGTGATCAGCACATGATGTGGGCATGATCAGCACGTGATCTGAGCATGATCAGCTCGTGATCTGAGAATGATCTGAGCATGATGAGCACGTGATCTGAGCGTGATCAGCACGTGATCTGAGCGTGATCAGCACGTGATCTGAGCGTGATCAGCACGTGATCTGAGAGTGATCTGCACGTGATCTGAGCATGATCTGAGCATGATCATCATGTGATGCTGGTGTGATCAGCACATGATCTGAGTGTGATCTGCACATGATCTGAGCATCATCAGCATGTGATCGGGGCATGATCAGCAGGTGATCTGAGCGTCATCAGCACGTGATCTAGGCATGATAAGCACGTGATCTGAGCATGATCTGCATGGGATCTGAGCGTGATCAGCATGTGTTCTGAGCATAATCTTAGCATGATCAGCACGTGATCTGAGGGTGATCCGCCCGTGATGTGAGCGTGATGAGAAAATGATCTGGGCGTGATCAGCATGTAATGTGAGCCTGATCAGCACATGATCTGGGCATGATCTGCGTGTGATCTGAGCGTGATCTGAGCATGATCAGCATGTGATGTGGGTGTGATCAGCATGTGATCTGCACATGAACTTTATATGATCTGAGCATGATGAGCATGTGACTGAGCGTGATCAGCCTGTGATCGGGCATGATCAACATGAATCTGGGCGTGATCAGCATGTGATCTGAGCGTAATCTGAGCATGATGAGCAGGTGGTATGATCCTGATCAGCACGTGATCTGAGCTTGATCAGCATGGAATGTGGGTGTAATCAGCACGTTATCTCAGCGTGATCAGCAGGGTTTTGAGCGTGATCAGAACGTTATCTGAGCATGATCTGAGCATGATCTGAGCATGATGAGCACATGATCTGAGCATGAGAAGCACGTGATCTGGGCATGATCATCACGTTATCGGATTGTGATCTGCACGTGATCTGAGCATTATCTGAGCATGATCAGCATGTGATATGGGTGTGATAAGCACATGATCTGAGCGTGATCTGCACATGATGTGAGCATGATGAGCACGTGATTTGAGCGTCATCACCACGTGATCAGGGCATGATCATCACGTTATCTGATTGTGATCTGCACGTGATCTGAGCATTATCTGAGCATGATCAGCATGTGATCTGAGCGTGATCTGCACATGATGTGAGCATGATGAGCATGTGATTTGAGTGTCATCAGTACGTGATCGGGTCATGATCAGCACGTGATCTGAGCATGATCTGCACGTGATCTGAGCATGATCTGAGTGTGATCAGCACGTGATCCAGGCCTGATCAACACGTGATCTGAGGGTGATCTGCACGTGATGTGAGCATGATCTGAGCATGATCAGCATGGGAGTTGGCCGTGATCAGCACCTGAAATGAGCGTGATCAGCATGTGATCTGAGAATGAGCTGAGCATTATCAACATCTGATCTGAGCGTGATCTGCACGGGATCTGACGTGATCAGCACGTGATCTGAGCGTGATCATCATTTGATGTGAGCATGAGCTGAGCATGATCATCATGTGATCTGGGCATGATCAGCATGTAATCTGAGCCTGATCAGCACGTGATCTGAGCATGATCTGAGCATGATGAGCACGTAGTCGGACGTGATCAGCACGTGATCTGGGCATGATCAGCATGTGATCTGACAATGATCTGAGCATGATGAGCATGTGGTCTGACGTGATCAGCATGTGATCTGGGCATGATCAGCATGTGATCTGAGAATGAGCTGCGCATTATCAACACGTGATCTGAGCGTGATCTGCACGTGATCTGGGCGTGATCAGCACGTGATCTGAGCATGATAATCATGTGATCTGAGCGTGAGATGAGCATGATCATCACTGATCTGGGCGTGATCAGCATGTAATCTGAGCCTGATCAGCACGTGATCTGAACGTGATCTGTACGTGATCTGGTTGTGATCACCACATGATCCTAGCATGATCAGCACGAGAACAGATCATGATGTGAGCATGATCAGCATGTGATGTGGGTGTGATGAGCACGTGATCTTAGCGTGATCTGCACGTGATCTGAGCATGATCTGAGCATGATCAGCACGTGATCTGAAGGTGACCAGTACGTTATCTGAGTGTGATGAGCACGTGAAATGGGCACAATCAGCACGTGATCTGAGCGTGATCTGGATGTGAGCTGGGCGTGGTCCGAAGTTGAACTGAGCGTGATCAGCCCCAGAACTGACCATGATCTGAGCATTATCAGCATGTGATCTGGGCGTGATCAGCAGGTGGTCTGGGCATGATCAGCAGAAATCTGAGCATGAGCTGAGCTTGATCAGCATGTGATCTGTGTGTGATCAGCTCGTAATCTGGGCGTGATCAGCAGGTGATCTCAGCATGATCTGGGCGTGATCAGCACGTGATCTGTGCATGATCTGCACTTGATCTGAGCATGGTCAGCATATGATCTGTGTGTGATCAGCACGTGATCTGAGCATGATCTGAGCATTATCAGCACGTGTTCTTGGAATGATCTGCACGTGATCTGAGCGTGATCTGAATTTCACCAGCATGTGATCTTGGCATGATCAGCACCTGAAGTGAGCATGTTCAGCCTTGATCTAAGCATGAACTTAGCATTATCAGCATGTGATCTGAGCTTGATCAGCATGTGATCTGGGCGTGATCAGCACGTGATCTGGGCGTGATCAGTACGTGACCTGAGCGTGATCTGCATGTGATTTGTGCGTGATAAGCACGTGATTTGAGCATGATGATCACGTGATCTCAGCTTGAGCTCAGCATGATCAGCATGTGATCTGCATGTTATCTGAGCACGATCAGCAAGTTTTCTGGGCGTGATCAGCATGTGATATGATCGTGATCAGCACATGATCTGAGCATGATCTGAGCATGATCAGCACGTGATCTGAGCCTTATCAGTATATGATCTGAGGCTGATCAGCACGTGATGTGGCATTACCAGCACGTGATCTGAGCATGATCTGACCATGAACAGCACGTAATCAGCACTTGATATGAGCATGATCTGAGCATGATCAGCATGTGATCTGGGCATGATCTGCACCTGATCTGAGCGTGATCAGCACGTGATCTGAAATGAGCTGAGCATGATCAGCACGTGATCTGTGCGTGATCAGCACATGATTTGAGCGTTACCAGCACGTGATCTGAGCATGATCTGAGAATGATCAGCACGTGATGGGTAGTAATCAGCACGTGATATGAGCATGATCAGCACGTAATCTGGGCGTGATCAGCAGGAGATCAGCATGATCAGCACTTGATAAGGCATGGTCAGCAACTGATCTGAGCGTGATGAGCATGTGATCTGATGCTGATCAACATGAGAAATGAGCGTGATCTGAGCATTAACAGCACGTGACCAGGGGGCATGATCAGCACCCGATCCGGGCGTGATCATTCTGTGAACTAGGCAACATAAGCACGTGGTCTAGGAGTGATCAGAATGTGATCTCAGCATGATCTGAGCATGATCAGCATGTGATGTGGCCGTGATCATCACGTGATCTGAGCGTGATCTGCACGTGATCTGGGCGTAATCAGCACATGCTCGGAGAACAGAGCATGATCTGAGCATTATCAGCACATGATCTGGCCATGATCAGCACGTGATCTTAGTGTGATCTGCACGTGATCTGAGTGTGAACAGCACGTGATCTGGGCATGATCCGCACGTTATCTAAGCGTGATCAGCATAAGATATGAGCATGATCTGAACATGATCAGCATGTAATGGGCATGATCAGCACGTGATCTGAGTGTTACCAGCATGTGATCTGAGCATGATCTGAGCATGATCAGGACATGATCGGGTAGTAATCAGCACTTCATATGAGCATGAACTGAGCATGATCAGCACATGATCTGGGCGTGATCAGTACGTGATTTGTGCGTGATCAGCATGTGACCTGAGCGTGATGATCACGTGATCTCAGCTTGAGTTGAGCATGATCAGCACATGATCTGCATGTTATCTGAGCCTGATCAGCACATGATAGAGCATGATCAGCACGTGATCTGGGCGTGATCAGCTTGTTATCTGAGTGTGACCAGCACGTGATCTGAAGATGATCTGAGCACGATCAGCACGTTTTCTGAGCGTGATCAGCACGTGATATGATCGTGATCAGCACATGATCTGAGCATGATCTTAGCATGATCAGCACGTGATCTGAGCCTTTTCAGTATGTGATCTGAGCCTGATCAGCACATGATCTGGGCATGATCAGCACGTGATCTGAGCATGAGCTGATCATGATTAGTGAGAGATCTGGCGTGTTCAACAGGTGATCTGGGTGTTATCAGCAGAGTTCTGAGCATGAGCTGAGCATGATGAACACGTGATCTGAGCATGATCAGCTCGTAATCTGGGCATGATCAGCACGTGATCTCAGCATGATTTGAGCATGATCAGCACGTGATCTGAGTCTTATCAGTACGTGATCTGAGCCTGATCAGCACGTGATCTGGGTGTGATCAGCACGTGATCTGAGCATGATCTGCACATAATCTAATCTAAGTGTAATCTGAGCTTGACCAGCATGTGATCTTGGCGTGATCAGCCCGTGATCTGAGCGTGATCAGCACGTGATCTGGGCGTGATCAGCACATGTTCTGAGCGTGATCTGCATGTGATGTGAGTGTGATCAGCACGACATCTGAGCATGATCTGAACATGATCAGCATGTGATCTGGGCCTGATAGGAACGTGCTGTGGGTTGATCAGCACGTGATCTGAGCATTACCAGCACGTGATCTGAGCATGATCTGAGCATGAACAGCACGTGATCGGGTAGTAATCAGCACTTAATATGAGTATGATCTGAGCATGATCAGTATGTGATCAGGCTGTGATCAGCACCTGATCTGAGCGTGATCAGCACGTGATCTGAAATGAGCTGAGCATGATCAGCACGTGATCTGTGTGTGATCAGCATGTGATTTGAGCATTACCAGCACGTGATCTGAGCATGATCAGAGAATGATCAGCACGTGATGGGTAGTAATCAGCACATGATATGAGTGTTACCAGCACGTGATCTGAGAATGATCTGAGCATGATCAGGACGTGATCTGAGCGTGATCAGCACGTTATCTGGGCGTGATCAGTACGTGATCTGAGCGTGATCAGCACGTGATCTGAGCATGATCTGAGCATGATCAACACGTGATCTGGGCGTGATCAGCATCTGATATGGTGTGATCAGCACGTGATCTGAGTGTTACCTGCACGTGATCTGAGCATCATCTGAGCATGATCAGCACAGAAGCTCGTGATATGAGCATGATGAGCATGATCAGCACGTGATCTAGGCCTGATCAGCACGTGATCATAGCGTGTTCAGCATGTGATATGAGCATGATCAAAGCATGATCAGAATGTGATGTGGCTGTGATCAGCACCTGATCTCAGCGTGATCAGCACGTGATCTGAAATGAGCTGAGCATGATCAACACGTGATCTGAGCATGATCTGCAAATGATCTGGGAGTGATCAGCACGTGCTCCTTGCTTGATCATCACATGATCTGAGCATGAGCTAAGCATGAGCTGAGCATGATCAGAACGTGAGCTGAGCGTGATTACCATGTGATCTGTGCGTGATCAGTACGTGATCTGAGCTTAATCTGAGCATGATCAGCACATGATCTGAGCGGGAACAGCACGTGAAGTGGGCGTGATCAGCACATGACCTTAGCGTGATCAGCACGTGATCTTAGCATCATTTGAGCATGATGAGTAAGTGGTTGGTGCATGATCAGCACGTGATCTGGGCATGATCAGCACGTGATCTGAGCATGATCAGGATGTGATCTGAGCATGACCTGAGCATGATCAGCATGTTTTCTGGGTGTGATCAGCATGTAATCTGGCCTTGATCAGCATGTGATCTGTGCGTGATCCTCACGTGTTCTGAGCATGAGCTGAGCATGATCAACACGTGATCTGAGCACGATCAGCTCGTAATCTGGGCATGATCAGCACGTGATCTCAGCATGATCTGAGCATGATCAGCACGTGATCTCAGCATGATCTGAGCATGATCAGCACGTGATCTGAGCATGATCAACACGAGATCTGAGCCTGATCAGCACGTGATCTGAGCGTGATCTGCACGTGATCTGAGCGTAATCTGAGCTTGACCAGCATGTGATTTTGGCGTGATCAGCCCATGATCTGAGCGTGATCAGCACATGACCTAAGCATGAGCTTAGCATTGTCAGCATCTGATCTTAGCATGATCAGCAAAGTGATCTGGGCATGATCAGCACGTGATCTGAGCGTGATCTGCAAGTGATCTGAGCGTGATCAGCCTGACATCTGAGCATGATCAGCATGTGATCTGGGCGTGATCAGCACCTGATCTGAACGTGATCAGCACGTGATCTGAAATGAGCTGAGCATGATCAGCGGTGATCTGTGCGTGATCAGCACGTGATCTGTGCATGATCAGCACGTGATCTGAGCAAGATCTGAGCATGATCAGCATGTGATCTGTGCGTGATCAGCACCTGATCTGATCGTGATCAGCACATAATCTGAGTGTGATAAGCATGTGATTTGGGCGTGATTAGCACATGATCTGAGTGTGATCAGCACGAGTACAGAGCATGATCTGAGCATTATCAGCACATGATCAGGGCGTGATCAGCATGTGTTTCTAGTATGATCTGCACGTGATCTGAGGATGATCTGAGCATGGTCACCATGTGATCTGGGCATGATCAGCACGTGATCTGAGCATGAACTGAGCATGATTAGCAAGATATCTGAGCATGATCATCAGGTGATCTTGGTGTGATGAGCTGAGTTCTGAGCATGAGCTGAGCATGATCAACACGTGATCTGAGCATGATCAGCTCGTAATCTGGGCGTGATCAGCACATGATCTCAGCATGACCTGAGCATTATCAGCATGTGATCTTAGCATGATCAGCAAGTGATCTGGGC
>CM053745.1:0-37782 GCA_028658305.1 Pachyuromys duprasi | reverse complement strand
ACGTGATCTGTGAGTGATCAACATGTGATCAAAGTGTGATCACCACGTGAACTGAGCATGATCTGAGTCTGATCAGCAGCACGTGTTCTGAGCATGAACAGCACGTGATCTTGTAGGGATCAACATGTTATCTGAGCGTGATCAGCACGTGATCTGAGCATGATCTGCATGTGGTGTGGGCATGATTAGCACGTGATCTGAGTGTGATAAGCATGAGATCTGGGCGTGATTAGCACATGATCTGAGCATGATCAGCACAAGAACAGAGCATGATCTGAGAATTATCAGCACATAATCAGGGCGTGATCAGCATGTGTTCTTAGTGTGATACGCACATGATCTGAGGATGATCTGAGCATGATCAGCATGTGATCTGGGCATGATGAGCACGTGATCTGAGCATGAGCTGAGCATGATTAGCAAGAGATCTGAGCGTGATCATCAGGTGATCTAGGCGTGATCAGCAGAGTTCTGAGCATGAGCTGAGCATGATCAACACGTGATCTGAGTGTTACCAGCACATGATCTGTGCATGATCTGAGCATGATCAGCATGTGATCTGGGCGTGATCTGCACGTTATCTGTTTGGGATCATAAAGTGATCTGGGCGTGATCAGCACATGATCTGAGAGTGATCAGCACGTGATCTGAGCATGATCATCGCATGATCTGAGCGTGAAAAGCACGTGATCTGAGCATAATCTGAGCACGATGAGCACGTGGTATGAGCCTGATCTGCAAGTGATCTGAGCATGATCATTACGTGATCTGAGCGTGATCATCCCGTGATCTGAGCATGAGCTGAGCATGATCACCACGTGATCTGGGTGTGATCAGCACGTGACCTGAGCATGATCAGCATGTGATGTGGGTGTGATCAGCACGTGATCTGAGCGTGATCAGCACGTGATATGAGCATGATCTGAGCATGATGAGCATGTGATCTGAGCGTGATCAGCACGTGATCTGGGCATTTCAGCACGTTATCTGATTGTGATCTGCACATGATCTGAGCATGATCAGCATGTGATGTGGGTGTGATCAGCACATGATCTGAGCATCATCAGCATGTGATCTCAGCATGATCTGTGAGTGAACAGCACGTGATCTGAGGGTGATCAGCACCTGATCTGAGCTTGATGAGCACGTGATCAGAGCATGATCAGCACGTGCTCTGAGCATGATCAGCAGGTGATCTGAGTGTAATCAGCACGTGATGTGAGCATGATCTGAGCATGATGAGCCCTTTTTTGAGGGTGATCAGCATGTGGTCTGGGCATGATCACCACGTGATCTGATTGTGATCTGCACGTGATATGAGCATGATCTGGGCATGATCAGCATGTGATGTTGGCGAGATCAGCACGTGATATGAGGGTGATCAGCACGTGATCTGAGTGTGATCAGCACGTGATCAAGGCATGATCAGCACGTGATCTGAGCCTGTTCAGCACGTTGTATGAGTGTGATCAGTATGTGATGTGGCCATGATCAGCAGTTGATCTGAGTGTGATCTGCACATGATCTGAACGTGATCAGCACGTGATCTGAGCGTGATCAGCACGTGATCTGAGCGTGATCAGCAGGTGATCTGAGCGTGATCAACACGAGAACTGAGCATGATGTGAGCACTATCAGTACGTGATCTGGCGTGATCAGCACGTGATCTGAGCGTGATCTGAGCATGATCAGCACGTGATGGGTAGTAATAAGCACGTAATATGAGCGTGATATGAGCATGATCAGCACGTGATCTGGCGTGATCAGCATGAGATCTGAGCATGATGAGCAGTGAGAGGGCATGATCAGCACCTGATCTGGGCGTTATCAGCACGTGATCTGAGCGTGATCAGTAGGTGATCTGAGCGTGATCAACACAAGAACTGAGCATGATGTGAGCATTATCAGCACGGGATCTGAGAGTGACCAGCACGTGATCTAAGCATGATCTGGGAGTGATAAGCATGTTATCTGAGCATGATCAGGACATGATCTGAGCCTGATCAGCACGAGAACTGAACATGATCTGAGTATTACCAGCCCGTGATCTAGGCGTGATCAGCACATGATCTAGGCATGATCAACACGTGAACTGAGCATGATCTGAGCATGATGAGCACGTGGTCTGTGATCAGCACGTTTTCTGGGCATCATCATCATGTGATCTGAGCATGAGCTGAGCATGATCTGCACGTGATCAGAGCATGATCAGCACGTGATCTGGGCATGTTCAGCACGTTATCTGATTGTGATCAGCACGTGAAATGAGCATGATCTGAGCATGATCAGCATGTGATGTGCGCGTGATCAGCACATGATGTGAGTGTGATCTGCACATGATATGAGCGTCATCAGCATGTGATCGGGGCATGATCAGCACGTTATCTGGGCATGATCAGCACATGATCTGAGCGTGATCTGGATGTGATCTTGGCATGATCAGCACTTGATATGAGTGTGAACAGCACAAGAACTGAGCTTGACATGAGAATTATCAGCACGTGATCTGAGGGTGATCTGCCCGTGTTCTGGGCGTGATCAGCAAGTTATCTGAGTGTGATCATCACATGATCTGAGCATGATCTGAGCATGAGCTGAGCATGATCAACACGTGATCTTAGCGTGATCTGCACATGATCTCGGCTTGATCAGCAAGTGATCTGAGCATGATCATCACGTGCACTAATCATGAGCTGAGCATGATCAGCACGTGATCTTAGCGTGATCAGCACGTGATCTTAACATGATCAGCACATGATCTGTGCGTGATCAGTACGTGATCTGAGTGTGAACAGCACGTGATCTGAGGATAATGCGAACACGATCTGGGCATGATCAGCACTTGATTTGAGCGTGAACTGGACTTGATTTGGGCATGATCAGCACTTGATCTGAGCGTGATCAGCACGAGAACTGAGCAAGATCTGAGCATTATCAGCACGAGTCCGTGTGTGATCAGCACATGATCTAATCGTGATCAGCACGTGATCTGAGAATGAGCTGAGCATTATCAGCACGTGATCTGAGCGTGATCTGCATGTGATATGGGCGTGATCAGCATGTGATCTGAGCGGGATCAGCACATGATCTGAGCATGAAGTGAGCATGATGAGCACGTGATCTGAGCGTGATCAGGACGTGATCAGAGCATGATCTTAGCATGACCACCACGTCATGTGGGCGTGATCAGCACGTGATGAGGGCGTGATCATCGTGTGATGCGGGCGTGATCAGCATGTGATCTGGGCGTAATCAGCACGTGATCTGGGCTTGATCAGCACATGATCTGAGCGAGATCTGCACGTGATCTGAGCAAGATCAGCATGTAATCTGGGCTTCATCAGCAAATGATCAGAGCATGATCTGAGCATGATCAGCACATGATGAGGCATGATCAGCACATGATCTGCAGATGAAGTGATCATGATGTGCACGTGATCTCACCGTGATCAGCATGTGATCAGAGCATGATCTGAGCATTATCAGCACGTGATGTGTGCGTGATAAGCACCTGATGTGGGCGTGATCAGCGTGTGATCCGGGCGTGATCAGCATGTGATTTGGCGTGATCAGCACGTGATCTGAGTGTAATCAGCACATGATCTGGGCGTGATCAGCAAATGATCTGAGCGTGATCTGCACGTGATCTTAGCAAGATCAGCCTGTAGTGTGGGCGTGATCAGCCAATAATCAGAGCATAATCTGAGCATGATCAGCACGTGATCTGGGCGTGATCAGCACGTGATGAGGCATGATCAGCACTGATCTGAGCGTGATCAGCACAGTATCTGGTGTGATCAGTATGTCTTCTGAATGTGATCAGCACGTGATCTGAGCATGATCTGAGCATGATCAGCATGTGATCTGGGCATAATCAGCACGTGATGTGGGCATGATAGCATGTGATGTGGAATGATCAGCACCTGATCTGAGGGTGATCTGCACGTGATCTTGGCGTGATCAGTACATGATCTGTGTTTGATCAGCACGTGGTATGAGCATCATCAGAACATGATCAGCACATGATATGATTTTGATAAGCAGGTTTTATGAGGGTGACCAGCAGATGATCTGAGCATGATCAGCACCTGTTCTGAGATCAGCAAGTGATCTCATCATGATCTGAGCATGATCAGCTTGTGATCTGAGCTTGATCAGCACGTGATGTGGGTGTGATCAGCCCGTGATCAGGGCGTGATCAGCAGGTGATCTTAGTGTGATCAGCACGTGATCAGAGCAATATCTGAGCATGATCAACACGTGATCTGGGCGTGATTAGCACGTGATGTGGCATGATCAGCGTATGAACTGGGCATGATCAGCAAGTGAAATGGCATGATCAGCATGTGATCTGAGCATGATCTGCACGTGATCTGAGTGTGATCAGCATATGATCTGGGTTTGCTCAGCCTGTGATCTGAAGGTGATCAGCACGGGATATGAGCATGATCTGAGCATGATGAGCACTTTATCTGAGCATGAAGAGCATGTGATCAGTGCACGATCTGAGCATGATGAGCAAGTGATTTGAGCATGGTCAGCATGTGATCTGGGTATATTCAGCACATGAGGTGGCATGATAAACACGTGATCTGAGGGTGATCTGCTTGTGATATGAGCATGTCAGCACGTGATCTCTGCATGATCTGTGCATGATCAGCACCTGATCTTGCTGAGTTTAGCATGTGATGTGGCGTGATCAGCACATTCTCTGAGAGTATTCTGCACAAGATCTGAGTGTGATCAGCACGTGATCTGAGCATGATCTGAGCATGATGAGCACGTGATCTGAGTGTGATCAGCACGTGATCAGAGCATGATCTGAGCATGATCAGCACGTGATCTGGGCGTGATCAGCACGTGATTTGGCATTCAGAGCATGATCAGCAAGTGATCCGGGCGTAATCAGCATGTGATGTGGCGTGATCAGCACGTAATCTGAGCAGGATCTAAGCATGATGAGCACGATGTCTGAGCCTGATCAGTACGTGATCTGAGGATGATCAGCATGTGATGTGGGTGTGATCAGCCCGTGATCAGGGCGTGATCAGCAGGTGATCTGAGTGTGATCAGCATGTGATCAGAGTATGATCTGAGCATGATCAACACGTGATCTGGGCGTGATTAGCACGTGATGTGGCATGATCAGCACGTGAACTGGGCGTGATCAGCAAGTGAAATGGCATGATCAGCATGTGATCTGAGCATGATCTGCACGTGATCTGAGCGTGATCAGCATGTTATCTGGGTTTGCTCAGCATGTGATCTGAAGGTGATCAGCACGGGATATGAGCATGATCTAGGCATGATGATCACTTTATCTGAGCATGAAGAGCATGTGATCAGTGCATGATCTGAGCATGATCAGCACGTAATGTGGAATGATCACCCCGTGATCTGAGGGTGATCAGCACGTGATCTGGGCGTGCTCAGCAAGTGATATGAGCGTGATCAGCATGGGATATGAGCATGATCTTAGCATGATGAGCACGGGATATGAGCCTGATCTGAGCATGATGAGCACGTGATCTGAGCCTGAAGAGCATGTGATCAGTGCATGATCTGATCATGATCAGCAGGTGATCTGGGTGTGATCAGCATGTGATGTGGCATGATCAGCATGTGAACTGGGTGTGAGCAGCATGTAAAATGGCATGATCAGCATGTGATATGAGCATGATCTGCACGTGATCTGAGCGTGATCAGCATGTGATCTGGGTTTGCTCAGCATGTGATCTGAAGGTGATCAGCACGGGATATGAGCATGATCTGAGCATGATGAGCACTTTATCTGAGCATGAAGAGCATGTGATCAGTGCACGATCTGAGCATGATCAGCACATGATCTGGGCGTGATCAGCACGTGATCTGAGCATTATCAGAACATGGTCTGGGCGTGCTCAGCAAGTGATATGAGCGTGATCAGCACGGGATATGAGCATGATCTGAGCATGATGAGCATGGGATATGAGCCTGATCTGAGCATGATGAGCACGTGATCTGAGCATGAAGAGCATGTGATCAGAGCATGATCTGATCTGTGATCTGGATGTGATCAGCACGTGATGTGGAATGAACAGCACGTGATCTGAGGGTGATCTGCATGTGATCTGAGCGTGATCAGCATATGATCTGGGTTTGCTCAGCATGTGATCTGATGGTGATCAGCACGGGATATGAACATGATTTGAATATGATGAGCACATGATCTGAGGATGAAGAGCACATGATCAGTGCATGATCTGAGCATGATCAGCACGTTATATGGGCGTGATCAGCATGTGATCTAAGCGTGATCAGCACGTGTCCTAGGGTGATCAGCAAGTGATCTCTTCATGATCTGAGCATGATCAGCTCGTGGTCTGAGCGTGATCTGAGCATGATCACCTCGTGATCTGAGCGTGATCAGCAAGTGATATGGGTGTTATTGGCCCGTGATCTGGCCGTGATCAGCAGGTGATCTAAATGTGATCAGCATGTGATCGGAGCATGATGTGAGTATGATGAGCACGTGATCTGGGCATGATCAGCACATGATGTGGCATGATCAGCACGTGAACTGGGCGTGATCAGCATGTGAGATGGCATGGTCAGCTTGTGATCTGAGCATGATCTGCACGTGATATGAGCATATTCAGAGCATGATCAGCAAGTGATCCGGGCGTAATCAGCATGTGATGTTGCATGATCAGCACGTGATCTGAGCATGATCTGAGCATGATGAGCACGATGTCTGAGGCTGATCAGTACGTGATCTGAGGATGATCAGCATGTAATGTGCGCGTGATCAGGACGTGATCTGAACGTGATCAGCAGGTGATCTGAGCATGATCAGCACGTGATCTGCGCATGATCTGGGCATGATGAGCACGTGATTTGAGTGTCATCTGCATGTGGTCTGGGCATGACCTGCAGGTGATCTGAGCGTGATCAGCAAGGGATCTGAGCATGATCTGAGTATGATCAGCACGTGATCTGAGCATGATCAGCAAGTTATATGGGCATGATCTGAGCATGATGAGCACGTGATGGGAGCGAGATCTTCATGTGATGTTGCGTGATCAGCTTGTGATCTGAGCGTGATCTGCACGTGATCTGAACATATTCAAAGCCTGATCTAGGTGTGATCATCACGTGATTTGAGCAGGATCAGCACGTGATCTGCGCATGATCAGCACATGATCAGTGCATGATCTGAGTATGATCAGCACGTTATCTGGGCTTAATCAACATGTGATCTGACCGTGATCAGCTCGGGATCTGAGCATGATCTGAGCATAATCAGCACGTGATCTGAGCATGATAAGCACTTGATCTGAGCATGATCTGAGCCTGATGAGCACGTGATCGGAGCGAGATCATCACGTGATGTCGCGGTGTGCAAGTGATCTGAGCGTGAACTGCACGTGATCTGAGCGTGATAGCATGTGATGTGGCGTGATCAGTACGTGATCTGAGTGTGATAAGCACTTGATCTGAGCATGATCTGAGCCTGATGAGCACGTGATCGGAGCGAGATCATCACGTGATGTCGCGGTGTGCAAGTGATCTGAGCGTGAACTGCACGTGATCTGAGCGTGAACTGCACGTGATCTGAGCGTGATCACCATGTTATCTGAGAGTGATCAGCACATGATCTGAGCATTATCTGAGAATGATGAGCACGTGGTCTGAGCCCAATCAGCACGTTATCTGAGCATGATCAGCATGTGATGTGGGCGTGATCAGCACGTGATGTGGCGTGATCAGCACGTGATCTGAGCGGGATCAGCACATGTTCTGAGCATGATGTGAGCATGAGCACGTGATCTGAGCGTGATCAGCATGTGATCAGAGCATGATCTGAGCATGATCAGCACGTGATCTGGGTGTGATCAGCACGTGATTTGGCATGATCAGCACGTGAACTGGGCGTGATCAGCAAGTGAAATGGCATGATCAGCATGTGATCTGAGCATGATCTGCATGTGATCTGAGCATGATCAGCACATGATCTGGGCATGCTCAGCACGTGATCTCTGCGTGATCAGCACGGGATATGAGCATGATCTGAGCATGATGAGCACATGATCTGAGCATGAAGAGCACGTGATCAGTGCATGATCTGAGCATGATCAGCACGTTATATAGGCGTGATCAGCACGTGATATGAGCGTGATCAGCACGTGGTCTGAGCATCATCTGAACATGATCAGCAAGTGATATGGCCTTGATCAGCACGTTTTATGAGGGTGATCAGCAATTGATCTGTGCATGATCTGAGCATGATCAAAATATGATCTGAGCGTAATCAGTACCTTATCTGGGCATGATCAACACGTGATCTGAACATGATCTAGCATGATCAGTATGCGAGCAGTGCGTGATCAGCACGTGATCTGAGCGTGATCAGTATGCGAGCAGTGCGTGATCAGCACGTGTCCTAGGGTGATCTGAGCATGATCAGCTCGTGGTCTGAGCGTGATCTGAGCATGATCACCTCGTGATCTGAGCGTGATCAGCAAGTGATATGGGTGTTATTGGCCCGTGATCTGGCCGTGATCAGCAGGTGATCTAAATGTGATCAGCATGTGATCGGAGCATGATGTGAGTATGATGAGCACGTGATCTGGGCGTGATCAGCACGTGATGTGGCATGATCAGCACGTGAACTGGGCGTGGTCAGCACGTGAGATGTCATGATCAGCTTGTGATCTGAGCATGATCTGCACGTGATCTGAGCATGATCAGCACAGGATATGAGCATGATCTGAGCATGATGAGCACGTGATCTGAGCATGAAGAGCATGTGATCATTGCATGATCTGAGCATGATCAGCATGTGATCTGGGCATGATCAGCACATGATATGAGCATATTCAGAGCATAATCAGCAAGTGATCCGGGCGTAATCAGCATGTGATGTGGCGTGATCAGCACGTGATCTGAGCATGATCTGAGCATGATGAGCACGATGTCTGCGCCTGATCAGTACGTGATCTGATCATGATCAGCACGTGATCTGGGCATGATCAGCACGTGATGTGGAATGATCAGCACATGATCTGAGGGTGAACTGAGCGTGATCAGCATGTGATCTTGGCGTGATAAGCACATGATCTGAGCGTGATCAGCACGTGAAATGGCATGATCAGCATGTGATTTGAGCATGATCTGCACGTGATCTGAGTGTGATCAGCACGTGATCTGGGCGTGATCATGCTCAGATCACCTGCTGATAACGCTCAGATCACATGCTGATAACGCTCAGATCACGTGCTGATAATGCCCAGGTCATGTGCTGTTCACGCTCAGATTACATGCTGATCATGCTCAGATCATGCTTAGATCAATTCCTGATCACGCTCAGATCACAGGCTGATCATGCTCATCTCATGCTCAGGCCACCTGGTGTTCACGCTCAGATCACGTGCAGATGATGCCCAGATGACGTGCTGTTCACGCTGAGATCATGTGCTGATCATGGTCAGCTCATGCTCAGATCACATGCTGATCACGCACAGATCACGTGCTGAGCACGATCTGCACGTGATCTAACCGTGCTGATCACGGTCAGATCACGTGCAGATCATGCTCAGCTCATGCTCAGATCACGTGCTGATCACGCCCACATCACATGCTGATCATGCTCAGATCATGCTCAGATCATGCTCAGATCACACGCAGATCACGCCCAGATCACGTGCTTATCACGCTCAGAGCACATGCAGAGCATGCCCGGATCATATAGTGATCACACCAGAACACATACTCTTCATGCTCAGATCATGCTCAGTTCACGTGATTTGTCATGCTCAGATCACGTGCTGACCATGCCCAGATCACGTGCAGCACCTCAGATCATGTGCTGATCACGCCCGGATCACGTGCTGATCATGCCCAGAACATGTGCCTATAATGCTCAGATCATGCTCACTTTTCGTGCTGATCACACTCAGATCACATGCTTATCATGCCATATCACGTGCTGATCTTGCCCAATTACGTTCTGATCATGCTCAGATCATGCTCAGATTACGTGCTGTTCAAGCGCAGATCACGTGAGGATCACGCTCAGATCACGTGCTGATCACGAGCAGATCATGTGCTTATCACTCCATATCACATGCTAATTTTGCAAGATCATGTTCTGATCATTATCAGATGACGTGGTGATCACGACACATCACGTGCTGATCACGCCGAGATCACATGTTGATCATGCTCAGTTCATACTATGATCACGTGTCAATCACGCTAAGATCACGTGCTTATCATGCCATATCACTTGCTGATCATGCCCAGATCACATGTTGATCATGCTCAGATCACGTGCTGATCATGCCCAGATCACGGGGTGAGCACGCTCAGATGATGCTCAGATCACCTGCTGATCATTCTCAGATCATATGCAGATCATGCCCACATCACATGCTGATCATGCTCAGATCACGTGCTGATCAGGCTCAGATCACTTGCTGATCAGGCTCAGACCACGTGCTCATCATGCTCATCTCATGCTCAGATCACATGCTCTTCACGCTCAGATCACTTGCAGATGATGCTCAGATCACGTGCTGATCATGTCCAGATCACGTGCTGATCACCCTCTGACCACATGCTCATTGTGCTCAGATCATACGCAGATCACGTGCGTATGATCATGTGCTGATCAGGCTCAGATCACATGCTGATCATGCCCAGATCACGTTCTCATCACGCTCAGATCACGGGCTGATCACCTTCAGATCACTTGTTGATCATCATCAGATCATGCTCAGATCTAATGCTGATCACGTTTAGATCGCATCTTGATAACGTACATATCTTGTGTGGATAACACACATATCACGTGTGTTCACGTTCAGATCACGTGCAGATGATGCTCAGATCACGTGCTGATGAGGCCTGGATCATGTGCTGATCATGCACAGATCACGTACTGATAATGCTCAGATCATGGTCCGTTCTCATGCTGATCACGCTCATATCAAGTACTGATTATGCCCAGATCACGTCCAGATCATGCTCAGATCACGTGCAGATGATGCTCAGATCACGTGCTGATCATGTCCAGATCACGTGCTGATCACGCTCAGATCATGCTCAGATCACGTGCTGATCATGCCCCGATCACATGCTGTTCACACTCAGATCATGTGCTCATCATGCTCACATTATGCTCAGATCACGTGCTCATCACGCTCAGATCACGTGCTGATCATGCTCAGATAATGCTAAGATCACTTCCTGATCACGCACAGATCAGGTGCTGATCAAGCTCAAAACCTGTGCTGATCATGCTCAGCTGATGCTCAGATCACATGCTGTTCACCCTCAGATCATGTGCAGATGATGCTCAGATCCCGTGCTGATCATGTCTAGATCATGTGCTGATCACGCTCAGATCATGCTCAGATCACGTGCAGATCAGGCTCAGATCACGTGCTGATCAGGCTCAGACCACGTGCTCATCATGCTCAGATCATGCTCAGACCACGTGCTGTTCACGCTCAGATCACATGCTGACCATGCTCAGCTCATGCTTAGATCACGTGCTGATCACGCCCACATCACATGCTGATTATGCTTAAATAATACTCAGATCAAGTGCTGATCACACTCAGATCAGTTGCTGATCACGCCCACATCACATGCTCATTATGCTTAAATAATGCTCAGATCATGTGCTGATCACGCTCAGATCACGTGCTGATCACGCTCAGATAACATGTTCATCACGCCCAGATCACGTGCTGTTCAAGCTCAGATCACATGCTGATCATGCTCAGCTCATGCTCAGATCACGTTAAGATCACGCTCAGATCATGTGCTGATCACACCCAGATTATGTGCAGATCATGCTCAGATCACATGTTGATCATGCTCAGATGATTCTCAGATCACATGCTGATCACGCTGAGATCAGGTGCTGATCACGCCCACATCACATGCTGATCATGCTCAGATCAAGTGCTGATCAGGCTCAGACCACGTGCTCATCATGCTCATTATGCTTAAATAATGCTCAGATCACGTGCTGATCACACTCAGATCAGTTGCTGATCACGCTCAGATCACATGCTGATCATGCCCCGATCACGTGCTCTTCACTCTCAGATCATGTGCTCATCATGCTCACATCATGCTCAGATCACTTGCTCATCACGCTCAGATCACCTGCTGATAACGCTCACGTCACGTGCTGATAATGCCCAGATCACGTGCTGTTCACACTCAGATCACGTGCTGATCATGCTCAGAACATACTGAGATCACTTTCTGATCATGCAGAGATCACGTGCTGATCACGCTCAGATCATGTGCAGATCATGCCCACATGACATGCTGATCATGCTCAGATCACATGCCGATCATGTTCAGCTCATGCTCAGATCACGTGATGATCACACTCGGATCACATGCTGGTCACGCCCAGATCACATGCTGATCATGCTCAGAATATGCTCAGATCACATGCAGATCACGCCCAGATCACCTGCTGATCACGGTCTGATCACGTGCTGATTGTGCTTAGCGCATTGTCAAATCACGTGGTGATCACGCCGAGATCACATGCTGATCATGCTCAGTTCATGCTATGATCACGTGATGAACACGCTAAGATCACGTGCTTATCATGCCATATCACTTGCTGATAATGCTCAGATCACGTGCTGGTCATGCTCAGATCACGTGCTGACCATGCTCAGATCACCTGCTGATCACGCCCACAACACATGCTGATCATGTTCAGATCATACTCAGATCACGTGCAGATCACAATCAGATAACGTGCTGATCATGCCCATATCACTTGCTGATATCGCTCAGATCACGTGCTGATCATGCTCAGATCATGCTCAGATCACATGGTGATCATGCTCAGATCACCTGCTGATCATTCTCAGATCACATGCAGATCAGGCTCAGACCACGTGCTCATCATGCTCAGATCATGCTCAGATGACATGCTGTTCATGCTCAGATCACCTGCTGATCATGCTCCGAACCCGTGCTGATCACGCTGAGATCACATGTTCCTCATGCTCAGATCATATGCAGATCACGTCCACATCACATGCTGATCATGCTCAGATCACGTGCTGATCAGGCTCAGATCACTTGCTGATCAGGCTCAGACCACGTCCTCATCATGCTGAGATCATGCTCAGATGATGTGCTGATCACGCTCAGAACATGCTCAGATCATGTGCAGTTCACGCTCAATCACGTGCTGATCATGCCCTGATCACGTGCTGATCACCCTCTGATCACGTGCTCATCATGCTCAGATCATACGCAGATCACGTGCTGATCATGCTCAGATCACCTGCTGATCATGCTCAGATCACATGCTGATCATGCCCAGATCACATTCTCATCATGGGCTGATCACCTTCAGATCACTTGTTGATCATCATCGATCATGCTCAGAACAAATGCTGATCACGCTCAGATCGCATCTTGATAACGTACATATCATGTGCTGATAACGCACATATCACGTGCGTTCACGCTCAGATCACGTGCAGATGATGCTCAGATCACGTGCTGATCAGGCGTGGATCACGTGCTGATCACGCACAGTGCACGTGCTGATCAGGCCTGGATCATGTGCTGATCACGCTCAGATCAAGTACTGATTATGCACAGGTCACGTCCAGATCACGCTCAGATCACGTGCAGATGATGCTCAGATCACGAGCTGATCATGTCCAGATCACGTGCTGATCATGCTCAGATCATGCTCAGATCATGTGCTAATCATGCCCCGATCACATGCTGTTCACACTCAGATCATGTGCTCATCATGCTCACATTATGCTCAGATCACGTGCTCATCATGCTCAGATCACCTGCTGATCACGCCCAGACCTCGTGCTGTTCACGCTCAGATCACGTGCTGATCATGCTCAGATAACGCTCAGATCACTTCCTGATCACGCACAGATCAGGTGCTGATCACGCTCAGAACACGTGCTGATCATGCTCAGCTGATGCTCAGATCACATGCTGTTCCCACTCAGATCATGTGCAGATGATGCTCAGATAACGTGCTGATCATGCTCAGATCACGTGCAGATCACACTCAGATCACGTGCTGATCATGCGCTGATCACATGCTGTTCACGATCAGATCATGTGCTAATCATGCTCACATCATGCTCAGATCACGTGCTCATCACGATCAGATCATCTGCTGATAACATTCAGATCACGTGTTGATCATGCCCAGATCACGTGCTGATCACGTTCAGATCATGTGCAGATCACGCCCACATCACATGCTGATCTTGCTCAGATCACGTGCTTATCACAATCAGATCACATGCAGATCATGCCAAGATCATGCGCTGATCATGTCCGATAACATGTTCATCATGTTCAGATCATGCTCAGATCACGTGCTGATCGCGCCCAGATCACGTACTGATAATGCTCAGATCATGCTCAGTTACCGTGCTGATCACGCACAGATCATGTGCTTATCACGCCATATCATGTGCTAATCATGCCCAGATCACGTTCTGATCATGCTCAGATCACGGGGTAATCACGACACATCACGTGCTGATCACGCCGAGATCACATGCTGACCATGCTCAGTTCATGCTATGATCACGTGACGATCACGCTAAGATCACATGCTTATCATGCCATATCTCTTGCTGATCATGCGCAGATCACGTGCCGCTCATGCCCAGATCACGTGCTGATCATGCCCAGATCACGGGGTGAGCACGCTAAGATCATGCTCAGATCACCTGCTGATCACGCCCAGATCACGTGCTGTTCACGCTCAGATCACGTGAAGATCATTCTCAGCTCATGCTCAGATCACATGCTCATCACGGTCTGATCACATGCAGATCGTACGCAGCTCATGCTCAGATCACGTGCTGATCACGCCCACATCACATGCTGATCATGCTCAGATCATGCTCAGATCACATGCAGATCACGCCCAGATCACGTGCTTATCATGCTCAGAGCACATGCAGATCATGCCCGGATCACGTAGTGATCACGTGAGAACACATACTCTTCATGCTAGGATCATGCTCAGATCACGTGCTGATCAGGCTCAGATTACAGGCTTTTCACACCCAGATCACATGGTGATCATGCATTTCATGCTCAGAACACATGCTGATAATGCTCAGATCATGCTCACTTCTCGTGCTGATTACGCTCAGATCACGTGCTTACCATGCCATATCACGTGCTGATCTTGCCCAGATCACGTCCTGATCATACTCAGATCATGCCATATCATGTGCTGATCTCGCTCAGATCACGTGCTGATCATGCTCAGATCATGCTCAGATCACATGGTGATCATGCACAGACCACCTGCTGATTATTCTCAGATCACGTGCAGATCACGTCCACATCACATGCTGAGCATGCTCAGATCACGTGTAGATCAGGCTCAGACCATGTGCTCATCATGCTGAGATCATGCTCAGATCACGTGCTGATCACACTCAGATCACGTGCTGATCATGCTCAGATCATGCTCAGATCACTTCCTGATCACTCACAGGTCACGTGCTTGTCACGCTCAGATCACGTGCTGATCATGCTCACATCATGCTCAGATCACGTGCTCATCACTCTCAGATCACCTGCTGATAATGCTCAGATCATGCTCAGATCAATTCTTGATCACGCACAAATCACGTGCTGATCATGCTCAGATCATTCTCAGATAACGTGCTATTCATGCTCAGATCACGTGCAGATGATGCTCAGATCACGTGCTGATCATGTCCAGATCACGTGCTGATCACACTCAGATCATCCTCAGATCATGTGCAGTTCACGCTCAATCACGTGCTGATCATGCCCTGATCACCTGCTGATCATGCTCAGATCTCGTGCTGATCATGCCCAGATCACGTTCTCATCACGCTCAGATCACAGGCTGATCAGGCTCAGACCGCGTGCTCATCATGCTCAGATCATGCTCAGATCACGTGCTGATCACGCTTAGATAATATACAGATCAGGCCCAGACCACGTGCTGTTCACGCTCAGATCACGTGCTGATCATGCTCAGATCATGCTCAGATCACTTCCTGATCACATACAGATCACATGCTGATCACACTCAGATCTCATGCTGATCATGCTCAGCTCATGCTCAGATCACGTGATGATCACCCTCAGATCCCGTGCTGATCACGCCCACATCACATGCTGATTATGCTTAAATAATGTTCAGATCACGTGCTGATCACGCTCAGATCAGTTGCTGATCATGCCCACATCACATGCTGATTATGCTTAAATAATGCTCAGATCATGTGCTGATCACGCTCAGATCATGTGCTGATCACGCTCAGAAAACATGTTCAAATGAAGCTCAGATCACGTGCTGATAATGCCCCGATCACATGCTGATATGCCCATATCACGTGCTGATCACATTCTGATCATGTGCAGATCACACTCAGAGCAATTGCTGATCACGCCCACATCACATGCTGATCATGCTCATATCACGTGCTGAACAGGCTCAGACTACATGCTCATCATGCTCAGATCATGCTGTAATCACATGCTGATCACACCCAGATCACGTGATTTTCACGCTCAGATCACATAATGATCATGCCCTGATCACATGATGATCACGCTCAGATCACATGCTTATCATGCTCAGATCATGGGGAGATATTCCTCAGATCACGTGCTGATCACGCCCACATCACATGCTGTTCATGCTCAGATCATGCTCAGATCACATGCAGATCAATCCCAGATCACGTGCTGATCTTGTCAGACCACGTGCTCATTATGCTCAGATCATGCTCTGATAACATATCTATAAGGCTCAGATTATATGCTGATCATGCACAAGTCACGTGCAGATCACACCCAGATCACATGCTGATCATGTCAGACCACGTGCTCATTATGCTCAGATCATGCTCAGATAACATGCCTATAAGGCTCAGATTACATGCTGATCATGTCCAGATCACATGCTGATCACGATTAGATCATGCTGAGATCATGTGCAGATCACGCTCAGATCACGTGCTGATCATGCTCTGATCACGTGCTGTTCACGCTCAGATCAGTTGCTGATCACGCCCAGATCACATGCTGATCATGCTCAGATAATGCTCAGATCACGTGTTCAAATCGCATGTTGATAACATACATATCACGTGCTGATAACGCACATATAAAGTGCTGTTCACGCCCAGTCCACGTGCAGATCATGCTCAGATCATGTGCTCATCATGCGCACATCATGCTCAGATCTCGTGCTGATCATGCTCAGATCACGTGTAGATAATTCCGAGATCACGTGCTGATCACATTCAGATCATGTGTAGATCACACCCATATCACATGCTGATCATGTTCAGATCACGTGCTGATCAGGCACAGACCACGTGATCATCCTGGTCAGATCATGCTCAGATCACGTGCTGATCATGCTCTGATCATGCTCAGATCACTTCCTGATCACGCACAGGTCCCGTACTGTTGACGCTCACATGACATGCTGATCATGCTCAGCTCATGCTCAGATCAAGTGCAGATCACGCTCAGATCCCATGCCGATCACGCACAAAGCAAGTGCTGATAATGCCCAGATCACGTGCTGATCACGTTTAGATCACGTGCTGATCATGCCCCGATCACCTGCTGATCACGCTCAGATCACGTGCTCAACATGCTCAGATCATGCTCAGATCACGTGGTGATCACGACACATCACGTGTTGATCACGCCAAGATCACGTGCTGATCATGCTCAGTTCATGCTATGATCACGTGGTGATCACGCTAAGATCACGTGCTTATCATGCCATATCACTTGCTGATCATGCCCAGATCACGTGCTGATCATGCCCAGATCACGGGGTGAGCACGCTCAGATCATGCTCAGATCACGTGCTGATCATGCTCAGATCACCTGCTGATCATGCCCCGATCATGTGCTGATGATGCTCAGATCACATGTTCATCATGTGCAGGACATGTGCAGATCACGCTCAGATCATGTGCTGATCATGCCCACATCCCATGCTGGTTATGGTCGGATCATGCTCAGATCACGTGCTGATCATGCAGAGATCAAGTGCTGATCACACTCAGATCATGTGCTGATCATGCTCAGCTCATGCTCAGATCACGTGATGATCACGCTCGGATCACGTGCTAATAATGCCCAGATCACGTGCTGATCATGTTCAGATCATGTGCAGATCACGCCCACATCACATGCTGATCATGCTGAGATTACATGCTGATCAGGCCCAGATCATGTGCTGATCACACTCAGATAATATGGTGATCACGCCCGTATTACGTGCTGATCACGCCCAGTTCACGCTTTATAATGCTCACATCATTCTCAGTTCTCGTGCTGTTCACACCCAGATAACGTCCTGATTATGCTCAGATCACATGCTTATCATGCCCAGATCACATTCTCATCACGCTCAGGTCACGGGCTGATCACCCTGAGATCACGTGCTGATCATGCTCAGATCATGCTCAGATCACATGCTGATCACGCGCAGATCCCATGATGATAACGCACATATCACGTGCTGATCATGCTCCACTCATGCACAGATCACGTGATGAATATGCTCAGATCACCTGCTGATCACGCCCAGATCAAGTGCAGATCACGCTCAGATCCCATGCTGATCACGCACAAAGCACGTGCTGATAATGCCCAGATCACGTGCTGATCACGTTTAGATCACGTGCTCATCATGCTCATATCATGCTCAGATCACGTGCTGATCACGCAGAGATCAAGTGCTGATCACACTCAGATCATGTGCTGATCATGCTCAGCTCATTATCAGATCACGTGATGATCACGCTCGGATCACGTGCTGATCACGCCCACATCACATGCTGATCTTGCTCAGATCATGCTCAGATCACATGCAGATCACGCCCAAATCACATGTTTATCACGCTCAGATCACATGGTGATCATGCCCAGAGCACGTGCTGATCACGATAGACCACATGCTCATCATGCTCATATCATGCGCAGATCACGTGCTGATCAGGCTCAGATTACATGCTGATCACGTTCCGTTCATGTGCCGATCACGCCCACATCACATGTTGATCATGCTCAGATCACGTGCTGATCATTTTCACATATCATGCTGACCATGCCCACATCACGTGCTGTTCATGCTGAGATCATGTGCTGATCATTCCTAGATCATGATCAGATCACGTGCTGATCACTCACAGATCAAATGCTGATCACGCTCAGATCAGTTGCTGATCATGCCCACATCACATGCTGACCATGCTCATATCATGCTCAGATCACGTGCAGATCACCCTCAGATCATGTGCTGATCACGCCCGGATCACGTGCTGATCTCTCCCACTTCACATGCTGATCATGTCAGAAAATGCTCAGATCACATGCAGATCACACCCAGAACACGTGCTTATCACGCTCAGATCACATGCTGATCATGCCCAGATCACGTGCTGATCACGTCAGACCACGTGCTCATCATGCTCAGATCATGCTCAGATAACGTGCCAATCAGGCTCAGATTAAATGCTGATCACACCCAGATTGTGGTGAGCCGGGTCGAAGCTGCTTTGGCAGCTGTTTGAAATGCTCGTCTCAGCACAGGAAGACAGGTTTTTTCCAGGCCTTCCCTTGGAGGCAGGGAAGGATTTGCAAGTCCATTCGCCTTTTGATTGGTGACAGCAGGTGGGAGAGCTTGCTTGAAGTCTCAACTCTGCCTCACTTCCTTGTGAAAATTAACCCCTCGTGTAAACTGTTTGTATAAATAAAGAAGGCTGTCTGCTCTCGTGGCTTTTTCGGATGCAGAGCGTATTGATGCTCTAGGGCTCATTAGAGCCATGAGCAAGTGGCCAGAAGCTTCTCGGAACATAATTATGTATAGTGTGCATTATTAATTTCAATCCTCACTCCCAACTCAGACCCCATTCTGCTCTGCTGGCAGGCTCATGGTCATGCTCAGATCATGTGGTGATCATGCAGAGTTCACGTCTTATAATGCTCAGATCATGCTCAGTTCTTCTGCTGATCACGCCCAGATCACGTCCAGATCACGCTCAGATCACGTGCTGATCATGCCCAGATCACGTTCTCATCACTCTCAGATCACGGGCTGATCACCCTCAGATCACCTGCTGATCATGCAGAGATCAAGTGCTGATCACACTCAGATCATGTGCTGATCATGCTCAGCTCATGCTCAGACCATATGATGATCACGCTCAGAGCACATGCTGATCACGCCCACATCACATGCTGATCATGCTCAGATCATGCTCAGATCACATGCAGATCACGCCCAGATCACGTGTTTATCACGCTCAGATCACATGGTGATCATGCCCAGAGCACGTGCTGTTAATGCTCAGCTCATGCTCAGATCACGAGCTGATCACCCGCAGATCACGTGCAGATCACACTCAGATCTCGTGTTGATAATGCTCAGCTCATTCTAAGATCACGTAATTTTCACGCTCAGATCAGGTGATGATCACACCCTGATCAAATGCTGATCATGATCAGATCATGCTCAGATCAGGCACAGATAACACTCAGATCCCATGCTGATCACTCCCGTATCACATGCTGATCACGCCCAGTTCACGTCTTATAATGCTCAGATCATGCTCAGTTCTCCTGCTGATCATGCCCAGATCACATCCAGATCACGCTCAGATCACGTGCTGATCATGCCCAGATCACATTCTCATCACTCTCAGATCATGGGCTGATCACCCTCAGATCATGTGCTGATATTGCTCAGATCATGCTCAGATCACGTGCTGATCACACTCAGATAACACACTCATATAACATGGTGTTCACGCTCAGATCACATGCTGATCACGCCCACATCAGATGCTGATCATGCTCAAATCACATGCTGATCAGGCTCAGACCACGTGCTCATCAAGCTCAGATCATGCGCAGATCACGTACTGATCACGCACAGATCAAGTGTTGCTCACGCTCAGATCACGTGCTGATCATGCTCATCTCATGCTCAGATCACGTGATGATCACGCTCAGATCAAGTACAGATCACGCTGAGATCCCATGTTGATAATGCATATATCATGTGCTGATCACACTCAGATCAATTGCACATCATGCTCAGATCACATGCTGATCATGCCCCGATCACGTGAGGATCATGCTCAGATCACGTGCTATTCATGCTCAGATCATGCTCAGATCACGCGCTGATCACACTCAGAACACCTGCTGATCACGCTCAAATCACGTGCTGATAACGCCCAGAACAGGTGCTGATCACATTCAGATCACATGCTGATCACACCCACATCACATGCTAATCGTGCTCAGACCACATGCTCATCATGCACAGATCATGTTCAGATCATGTGATGATCATGCCCAGATCACATGCAGATCATGCTCTGATCACATGTTGATAATGCTCAGCTCATTCTCAGATCACGTGCTGATCACGATCAGATCAGGTGCTGATCACGCACAGATCACATGCTGATCATGCTAAGATCATGCTCAGATCACGTGCAGATCACCCTCAAATCACGTGCTGATCACGCCCGGATCACATTCTCATCACGCTCAGATCAATGGCTGATCACCCTCAGATCACTTGTTGATCATGATCAGATCATGCTGAGATCAAATGCTGATCACGCTCGAATCGCATGTTGATAACGTACATATCACGTGCTGATAACGCACATATAAAGTGCTGTTCACTCTCAGATCATGTGCAGATCATGCTCAGATCACGTGCTGATCATGTCCAGTCACGTGCTGATCACCCTCAGATCATGCTCAGATCACGTACAGATCACTCTCAGATCATGTGCTGATCATGCCCCAATCACGTGCTGTTCACGCTCAGATCATATGCTCATCATGCGCACATCATGCTCAGATCATGTGCTCATCACGCTCAGATCACATGCTGATAATGCTGATACTGATCACACTCAGATTCAATGCTGATAACACACATATCACGTGCTGACCATGCTCAGCTCATGCTCAGATCACATGATGATCACGCTCAGATCACGTGCTGATCTCGCACACATCACATGCTGATCATGCTCAGCTCATGCTCAGATCATGTGCTGATCACGCCCAGATCACGTGTTGATAATGCTCAGCTCATTCTCAGATCACGTGCTGATCACACTCAGATCAGTTGCTGATCATGCCCAGATCACATTCTCATCACAATCAGATCACGGGCTGATCACCCTCAGATCACCTGCTGATCATGCTCAGATCATGCTCAGAACACGTGCTGATCACTCTCACATTCAATGCTGATAACACACATAGCACGTGCTGATCATGCTCAACTCATGCTCAGATCACGTGATGATCACACTCAGATCACGAGCTGATTACGCTCAGATCACATGGTGATCATGCCTAGAGCAAGTGCTGATCACATCAGAACATGTGCTCATCATGCTCATTTCATGCTCAAATCACGTGCTGATCACACTCAGATAACATGCTGATCACGCCCAGATCACGTGCTGTTCACACTCAGATCACGTGGTGATCAGGCTCAGATTACATGCTGATCACTCCCAGATCACGTGCTGATCATGATCAGCTTATGTCCAGATCACATGCAGATCACGTGCAGATCACGTGTTGATAATTCTCAGCTCATTCTCAGATCACGTGCTGATCATGCTCAGATCAGTTGCTGATCACACGCCCAGATCACATGCTGATCATGCCCAGATCATGCTCAGATCACGTGCTGATCACGCCCGGATCATGTGCTGATCTCGCACACATCACATGCTAATCATGCTCAGATCATGCTCAGATGACAGGCAGATCATAATCAGATCACGTGCTGATCATTCCCAGAACACATGCTTATCACCCTGAGATCACATGCTAATCATGCGCAGATCATGCGCAGATCATGTGCTGATCATGCTCAGATCACCTGCGGATCACGCTCAGATCACGGGCAAATCATGCCCAGATCACGTTCTCATTACGCTCAGATCACGGCCTGATCACCCTCAGATTACTTATTGATCAACATCAGATCATGCTCTGATCAAGTGCTGATCAAGCTCAGATCGCATCTTGATAACTTACATATCACGTGCTGATAATGCACATATCATGTGTGTTCACACTAAGATCACGTGCAGATGATGCTCAGATAACATATTGATCACACCCATATCACGTGCTGTTCACGCTCAGATCACGTGCTGATCACACTCAGATCATGTGCTGATCATGCTCATCTCATGCTCAGATCACATGATGATCACACTCAGATCACGTGCCGATCACGCCCCGATCAAGTACAGATCACGCTGAGATCCCATGCTGATAACGCATATATCTCGTGCTGACCACACTCAGATCAATTGCACATCATGCTCAGGTCACGTGCTGATCACGCTCAGATCACGTGCTATTCATTCTCAGATCATGTGCTGATCACGCTCAGAACACCTGCTGATCACACTTAAATCACATGCTGATAAGGCCCAGAACAGATGCTGATCACGTTCACATCACATGCTGATCACACCCACATCACATGCTAATCATGCTCAGATCATGTGCTGATCAGGCTCAGACCACATGCTCATCATGCTCAGATCATGTGATGATCATGCCCAGATCACGTGCAGATCATGCTCAGATCACGTGTTGATAATGCTCAGCTCATTCTCAGATCATGTGCTTATCACGATCAGATCACATGCTGATCAAGCACAGATCACATGCTGATCATGCTCAGATCATGCTCAGATCACGTGCAGATCACCCTCAGATCACGTGCTGATCACGCCCGGATCACGTGCTGATCTTGCCCACATCACATGCTGATCATGCTCAGATCACGTGCTCATCATGCTCAGATCATGTGCAGATCACGTGCTGATCATGCTCAGATCACATGCTGATCGCGCTCAGATCATGTGATGATCATGCCACATCACATGCTGATCTAGCACAGATAATGCTCACGGCAGCTCATGTGCTCATCACGTCAGCCCATGTGCTCATCATGCTCAGATCATGCTCAGATAACGTGCCGATCGGGCTCAGATTACATGCTGATAACGCCCAGATCACGTGCTGATCATGCTCAGCTCATGCTCAGTGCATGTGCTGAACACGCCCAGATCACCTGTTGATAATGCTCAGCTCATACCCAGATCACGTGCTGATCACGCTCAGATCAGTTGCTGATCATGCCCAGATCACAATCTCATCACGCTCAGATCACGGGCTGATCACCCTCAGATCACCTGCTGATCATGCTCAGATCATACTCAGAACACGTGCTGATCACACTCAGATTCAATGCTGATAACGCACATATCACGTGCTGATCATGCTTAGCTCATGCCCAGATCACGTGCTGATAACGCCCAGATCACGTGCTGATCATGCTCAGCTCATGCTCAGTGCATGTGCTGATCATGCCCAGATCACCTGCTGATCATGCTCAGATCATGCTCAGAACACGTGCTGATCACACTCAGATTCAATGCTGATAACACACATACCACGTGCTGATCATGCTTAGCTCATGCCCAGATCACGTGCTGTTCACGCTCAGATCACGTGATGATCAGGCTCAGGATACATGCTGATCACTCCCAGATCACGTGCTGATCATTCTCAGCTCATGCTCAGATCATTTGCTGAGCATGCCCAGATCATGTGCAGAACATGCGCAGATCACGTGTTGATAATGCTCAGCTCATTCTCAGATTATGTGCTCATCATGCTCAGATCAGTTGCTGATCACGCCCAGATCACATGCTGATCATGCTGAGCTCATGCTCAGATCATGTGCATATCACCCTAAGATCACGTGCTGATCACTGCCGGATCACAGTCTGATCTCGCCCACATCACATGCTGATCATGCTCAGATCATGTGCAGATCACAATCAGATCACTTGCTGATCATGCCCAGACCACATGCTGATCATACTCAGATCACGTGCTCATCATGCTCAGATCACGTGCTGATCATGCCCAGATCACGTTCTCATCACGCTCAGATCAATGACTGATCACCGTCAGATCACTTGTTGATCATGATCAGATCATGCTCAGATCAAATGCTGATCACACTCAAATCACATGTTGATAACGTACATATCACGTGCTGATAACTCACATATAAAGTGCTGTTCACCCTCAGATCACATGCTGATCATGTCCACATCACGTGCTGATCACGCTCAGATCATGCTCAGATCACGTGCATTTCACTCTCAGATCATGTGCTGATCGTGCCCAAATCACGTGCTGTTCACGCTCAGATCATGTGCTCATCATGTGCACATCATGCTCAGATCACGTGCTCATCACGCTCAGATCAACTGCTGATAACGCTCAGAGCAGTTGCTGATCATGCCCAGATCACAATCTCATCACGCTCAGATCACGGGCTGATCACCCTCAGATCACCTGCTGATCATGCTCAGATCATGCTCAGAACACGTGCTGATCACACTTAGAGTCAATGCTGATAACACACATATCACGTTCTGATCATGCTCAGCACATGCTCAGATCACGTGATGATCATGCTCAGATCACGTGTTGATTACGCTCAGATCACATGCTGATCATGCCCAGAGCATGTGCTGATCACGTTAGAACATGTGCTCATCATGCTCATTTCATCCTCAGATCACGTGCTGATAAGGCTCATACCACATGCTCATCATGCTGAGATCATGCTCAGATAATGTGATGATCATGCCCAGATCACGTGCAGATCACGCTCAGATCACGTGTTGATAATGCTCAGCTCATTCTCAGATCACGATCAGATCAGTTGCTGATCACGCACAGATCACATGCTGATCATGCTGAGATCATGCTCAGATCACGTGAGGATCACCCTCAGTTCACGAGCTGATCATGCCCGGATCACATGCTGATCTTGCCCACAACACATGCTGATCATGCTCAGATCACCTGCAGATCACGCTCAGATCAGGTGTTGATAATGTTCAGCTCATTCTCAGATCACGTGCTGTTCACGCTCAGATCAGTTGCTTATCATGCCCACATCACATGCTGATCATGCTCAGATCATGCTCAGATCATGTGCAGATAACCCTCAGATCACGTGCTGATCACGCCCGCATCATGTGCTGATATCGCCCACATCACATGCTGCTCATTCTCAGATCATGCTCAGATCACGTGCCGATCACAATCAGATCATGTGCTAATAATGCCCAGATCACGTGCTGTTCTCACTGAGATCACATGGTGATTATGCTCAGATCATGCTCAGATCACGTGCTGATAACTCACAGACCAAGTAGTGATCACGCTCAGATCAGTTGCTGCTCACACCCAGATCACATGCTGATCATGCTCAGATCATGCTCAGATCACGTGCAAATCACCCTCAGATCATGTGCTGATCACGCCTGGATCATGTGCTGATCTCGCCCACATCACATGCTGATCATGTCAAAAAATGCTCAGATCACATGCAGATCACACCCACAACACATGCTGATCATGCCCAGATCACGTGCTGATCACGTCAGACCACGTGCTCATCATGCTCAGATCATGCTCAGATAACGTGCCGATCAGGCTCAATTTAAAGGCTGATCACACCCAGATCACGTGCTGATCATGCTCAGCTCATACTCAGATCATGTGCTGATCACGCCCAGTTCACGTGCAGATCACGCTCATATCACGTGTTGATAATTCTCAGCTCATTCTCAGATCACGTGCTGATCATGCACAGATCACATGCTGATCATGCTCAGATCATGCTCAGATCATGTGCAGATCACAATCAGATCACGTGCTGATCATGCCCAGACCACATGCTGATCATACTCATATCATGTACTCATCATGCTCAGATCATGCGCAGATCACATGCTGATCATCCTTAGATCACCTGCTGATCACGCTCATATCACGTGCTGATCATGCCCAGATCACGTTCTCATCACTCTCAGATCAATGGCTGATCACTCTCAGATCAGTTGTTGATCATGATCAGATTATGCTCAGATCAAATGATGATCACGCTCAAATTGCATGTTGATAACGTACATATCATGTGCTGATAACACACATATAAAGTGCTGTTCACCCTCAGATCACGTGTAGATCATACTCAGATCACATGCTGATCATGTCCAGATCACATGCTGATCATGCTTAGATCATGCTCAGATCACGTGCAGATCACGCTCAGATCATGTGCTGATCGTGCCCCGATCACGTGCTGTTCACGCTCAGATCACATGCTCATCATGCTCAGATCAACTGCTGATAACGCTCAGATCACGTGCTGATAATGCCCAGATCACGTGCTGATCACGCTCAGATTCAATGCTGATAACACACATATCACGTGCTGATCATGCTCAGCTCATGCTCAGATCACATATAGATCCTGCCGAGATCACATGCTTATCACGCTCAGATCACATGCTGATCATGCCCAGATCACGTGCTGATCATGGTAGCCCATGTGCTCATCACGTCAGCCACATGCTCAGCTCATGCTCAGATCATGTGCTGATCACGCCCAGATCACGTGTTAATAATGCTCAACTCATTCTCAGATCACGTGATGATCACGCTGAGATCAGTTGCTGATCATGCCCAGATCACATTCTCATCACGCTCAGATCACGGGCTGATCACCCTCAGATCACCTGCTGATCATGCTCAGATCATACTCAGAACACGTGCTGATCACACTCAGATTCAATGCTGATAACAAACATATCACATGCTGATCATGCTCAGCTCATGCTCAGATCACGTGATGATCACGCTCGGATCACGTGCAGATTACGCTCAGCTCACATCCTGATCATGCCCAGAGCATGTGCTGATCACATCAGAACACGTGCTCATCATGCTTATTTCATGCTCAGATCACGTGCTGATCACGCTCAGATAACATGCTGATCACGCCCAGATCATGTGCTGTTCGCGCCCAGATTACATACTGATCATGCTCAGATAATGCCCAGATCACTTCCTGATCACACACAAATCACTTGCTGATCACGCTGAGGTCACGTGCTGATCATGCTCATCTCATGCTCACATCAGGTGCTGTTCACGCTCAGATCACGTGCAGATGATGATCACATCACATGCTGATCATGTCCAGATCACGTGCTGATCAAGCTCAGATCATGCTCAGATCACATGCAGATCACGTTCAGATCACGTGCTATCATGCCCCGATCACATGCTGTTCACGCTCAGATCATGTGCACATCATGCTAAGATCACGTGCTCATCACGCTAAGATCACCTGCTGATAACGTTCAGAACACATACTGATAATGCCCAGATCATGTGCTGATCACGTGCTGTTCATGCTCAGATCACGTGCAGGTAATGCTCAGATCACATGCTGATCACGCTCAGTTCACGTGCTCATCATGCCCCGATCACGTGCTTTTCACACTCAGATCATGTGCTCATCATGCTCAGAACATGCTCAGATCACATGCTCATCACGCTCAGATCACCAGCTGATAACGCTCAGATCACTTGCTGATAATGCCCAGATCACGTGCTGAGCACGTTCAGATCATGTGCAGATCACACCCACATCACATGCTGATCATGCTCAGAACACTTGCTGATCAGGTTCAGATCACTTGTTGATCATGCTCAAACCATGTGCTCTTCATGCTCACATCATGCTCAGATAACATGCTGATCACGCCCAGATCACATACTGTTCACGCTCAAATCACGTGCTGATCATGCTCAGATCACGTGCTGATCAGGCCCAAATCACATGCATCATGCTCAGATCATGTGTTGATCAGGCTCAGACCATATGTTCATCATGCTCAGATCATTCTCAGATCACATGCGGATCACGCCCAGATCACATGCTCTTCACGCTCATATCACATGCTGATCATGCTCAGATAATGCTCAGATCACGTGATGATCACGCACAGATCACTTGCTGATCACGCTCAGATCACGTGCTTGTCATGCTCAGCTCATGCTCAGATCACGTGATGATCATGCCCGAATCACGTGCTGATCTCGCCCATATCACATGCTGATCATGCTCAGAGCATTTTCAGATCGCATGAGCATCACTCCCAGATCACGTGCTTATCATGCTCAAATCACATGCTGATCATGCCCAGAGCATGTGCTGATCACGTCAGAACACGTGCTCATCATGCTTATTTCATGGTAAGATAACATGCTGATCAGGCTCAGATTACATGCTGATCATGCCCAGTTCACGTGCTGATCATGCTTAGCTCATGCTTAGATCATGTGCTGATCATACCCAGATCACGTGTTGATAATGCTCAGCTCATTCTCAGAACACTCAGATCAGTTCCTGATCACGCCCAGATCACATGCTGATCATGCTTAGATCACGCACAGATCACGTACTCATCATGCTCAGATCATGCTCAGATCACCTGCAGATCATCCTCAGATCACGTGCTGATCATGCACAGATCACGTGCTGATCATGCTCAGATCACCTGCTGATCACGCTCAGATCACGTGCTGATAACGCCAAGATCACGTGCTGATCACCTTCAGATCATGTGCATATCACGCTCAGATCATGTGCTGATCAGGCTTAGACCACGTACTCATCATGCTCAGACCATGCTAGGATCACGTGCTGATCACGCACAGATAACATGCTGATCACGCCCATATCACATGCTGTTCACGGTCAGATCATGTGCTGATCATGCTCAGATCACGTGCTTTTCAAGCTCAGATCACGTGCTGATCATGCTCAGATAACATGCTGATAACGCCGAGATCACATGTTGTTCACGCTCAGATCACATTCTGATCATGCCCAGATGACATGCTTATCACGCTCAGATAACTTGCTGATCATGCCCAGATCACGTGTAGATCATGCTCAGATCATGATCAGATCACGTGCACATCATAATCAGATCACTTGCTTATCATGCCCAAACAACATGCTAATCACACTCAGATCACGTACTCATCATGCTCAGATCATGCGCAGATCATGTGCTGATCATGCTCAGATCACCTGCTGATCACGTTCAAATCACGTGCTGATCACGCCCACATCACATGCTGATCATGCTCAGAACACATCTTGATCATGTTTAGATCATGCTCAATCACGAGCTGGTAATGCTCAGATCACGCGTTGATCACACCACATCACGTGTTGATCATGCTATAATCAGATGCTGAAGATGCTCAGATCATGCTCTGATCACCTGCTGATCACGCTCAGATCACGTGCTGATCATACTCAGATCATGCTCTCATCACATGCTGATCACACTCAGATCACGTGCTCATCATGCTCAGATCATGCTCATTTCACGTGCTGATCACGTCCAGATAACGTGCTGATCATGCTCTGATCACGTGCTGATCAGGATCACTTCATGCTCCGATCATATGTTGATCACACTCCCATCATGAACTCATCACGCCCAGATAAAGTGCTCATCTCACACAGATCACGTTCTGATCACACCCAGATCACGTGCTGATCATGACCATATCACATGTGGATCATGCCCAGATCATGCTCAGATCACATGCAAATCACCCTCAGATCATGTGCTGATCTCTCCCACATATCATGCTGATCATGCTCAGATAATGCTCAGATCACATGCAGATCACGCCCATATCACATGCTTATCACGCTCAGATTACATGCTGATCACGCCCAGATCACCTGCTGATCATGCTCAGCTCATGCTCAGATCATGTGCTGATCACGCCCAGATCAGGTGCAGATCACGCACAGATCACCTGTTGATAATGCTCAGCTCATTCTCAGATCACGTGTTGATGACACTCAGATCAGTTGCTGATCACGCCCAGATCACATGCTGATCATGCTCAGATCATGCTCAGATCACGTGCAAATCACCCTCAGATCATGCCCCGGTCATGTGCTGATCTCGCCCACATCACATGCTGATCATGCTCAGATCACGTACAGATCACAATCAGATCACGTGCTGATCATGACCATATCACGTGCGGATCATGCCACATCACATGCTGATCACAGGCAGATCACATGCTGATCATTCCCAGATCATGGTCAGATCACGTGCAGATCACCCTCAGATCACGTGCTGATCACGCCCGGATTACGTCTGATCTCGCCCACATCACATGCTGATCATGCTCAGATCATGATCAGATCACGTGCAGATCAAAATCAGATCAAGTGCTGATCATGCCCAGACCACAGTCTGATCACACTCAGATCACAGCTCATCATGCTCAGATCATGTGCAGATCACGTGCTGATCATGCTCAGATCACCTGCTGATCACACTCAGATCACGTGCTGATAACGCAAAGATCACGTGCTGATCACCATCAGATCATGTGCATATCACGCTCAGATCATGTGCTGTTCAGGCTCAGACCATGTACTCATCATGATCAGATCATGCTCGGATCACGTGCTTATCACGCACAGATAACATGCTGATCACGCCCAGATCACTTGCTGTTCACGCTCAGATCACCTGCTGATTATGCTCAGATCATGATCAGATCACGTGCTGATCATGCTCAGATAACATGCTCAGCAGCCCAGATCACATGCTGTTCACGCTCAGATCACGTTCTGATCATGCCCAGATCACATGTTTGTCACTCTCAGATAACGTGCTGATCATGCCCAGATCACGTGCTGATCATGCTCAGATTATGATCAGATCACGTGCACATCATAATCAGATCATTTGCTGATCATGCCCAGACCACATGCTGATCACGCTCAGATCACGTGCTCATCATGCTCAGATCATGCGCAGATCACATGCTGATCATGCTCATATCACCTGCTGATCACGTTCAGGTCACGTGCTGATCATGCCCACATCACATGCTGATAATACTGAGAACACGTGCTGATCAGGCTCAGACCAGGTGCTCATCATGCTCACATCATGCTCAGATTATGTGCTGATCACGCTCAGATAACATGCTGATCAAGCCCAGATCACATGCTGTTACATACAGATTACGTGCTGATCATGCTCAGATCATGCTCAGAACACATGCTGATCATGCCCAGATCACGTGCTTATCAGGTTCAGATCACATGGAGATCATGCCCAGATCACGTGCTGAACACGTCCGAACACATGCTCATCACGCTCACATTATGCTCAGATCACATGCAGATCACAATCAGATAACGTGCTGATCATGCCCATATCACGTGCTGATCAGGCTCAGTTCATGCTATGATCAAGTGCTGATCACGCCCAAATCAAGTCCAGATCACACTCAAATCACATGCTGATCATGTCCAGATCACGTTCTCATCACGCTCAGATCACGGGCTGGTCACCCTCAGGTCACGTGCTGATCATGCTTAGATGATGCTCAAATCACGTGCTGATTACGCTCAGATCACATGCAGATCATGCTCAAATCATGTGCTGATCATGCCCAGATCATGTGCTGATGACGCTCAGATCATGGTCAGATCACGTGCAGCTCATGTTCAGATCACGTGCTGATCATGCCCCGATCACGTACTGATAATGTTCAGATCACATGCTCATCGTGCTCAGATCATACACAGATCACGCGCAGATCACGTGCTGATCCCGCCCACATCACATGCTGATCATGATCAGATAATTCTCAGATCACATGCAGATCACGCCCAGATCACATACTTATCACGCTCAGATCACATGCTGATTACGTCAGACCACGTACTCCTCATGCTCAGATCACGCTCAGATCACAATCAGATCACGTACTGATCCCACTCAAACTACGTACTGATCACGCCTAGATCACGCGATGATCACACATAGATCACGTGCTGATCATGCTCAGATCATGTGCTGATCATGCTCAGATCACGTGCTCATCAGGCTTAGGTCATGCTCAGATCACGCTCACATGTTGATCACTCCCAGAACACGTACTCATCATACTCAGATCATAATCAGATTACGTGCTGATCATGCCACATCACGTGCTGATCACAGGCAGATCACATGCTGATCATGCACAGATCATGCTCAGATCACGTGATGATCACGCCCGGATCAAGTGCTGATCTCGCCCACATCACATGCTGATCATGATCAGATAATTCTCAGATCACATGCAGATCACGCCCAGATCATGTACTTATCACGCTCAGATCACATGCTGATCACGTCAGACCACGTACTCCTCATGCTCAGATCACGCTCAGATAAAGTGCCGATCAGGCTCAGATTACATGCTGATCACGACCAGATCACGTGCTGGTCACGCTCAGATCTCGTGCTGATCTTGCTCAGATCATTCTCAGATCACTTCATGATCATGCACAGATCACTTGCTGATCACGCTCAGATCACCTGTTGATAATGCTTAGCTCATTCTCAGATCACGTGCTGATGATGCTCAGATCAGTTGCTGATCACGCCCAGATCACATGCTGATCATGCTCAGATCTCTTGCCGATCACTTTCAATCACGTGCTGATCATCTTCAGATCACGTGCTGATCACGCCCACATCACATGCTGATAATGCTCAGAATATGTGCTGGTCAGGCTCAGACCAGGGGCTCATCAAGCTCAGATCATGCTCAGATCACGTGCTGATCACACTCAGAACACGTGCTCATCATGCTCATTTCATGCTAAGATAACGTGCTGTTCAGGCTCAGATTACATGCTGATCACGCCCAGATCATGTGCTGATCATGCTCAGCTCCTGCTCAGATCATGTGCTGATCATGCCCAGATCACGTGCAGAACATGCTCAGATCACGTGTTGATAATGCTGAGCTCATTCTCAGATCACGTGCTGGTCACGCTCAGATCAGTTGCTGATCACGCCCAGATCACATGCTGATCATGCTCAGATCATGCTCAGATCACGTGCAGATCACACTAAGATCACGTGCTGATCAAGCCCGGATCACATGCTGATCTTGCCCACATCACATGCTCAGATCATGCTCAGATCATGTGCAGATCATGCCAAGACCACAGGCTGATCACACTCAGATCACGTCCTCATCATGCTCAGACCATGCTCAGATCACGTGCTCATCATGCTCAGATAACATTCTGATCATGCCCAGATCACATGCTGTTCACGTAATGATCACGTGCTGATCATGCTCAGATCATGCTCAGAACACGTGCTGATCACGCCCAGATCACGTGCTTATCAGGTTCAGATCACATGCAGATCATCCCCAGATCACGTGCTGATCACATCTGAACACATGCTCATCATGCTCAAATCATGCTCAGATCACGTGTTGATCACGCTCAGATCACGTGTTCATCATGCTCAGAGCATGCTCAAATCACGTGTAGATAACGTTAAGATCATGAGCTGATATTGCCCACATCACAAGCTGATCATGCTCAGATCATGCCCAGATCACCTGCATAACATACTCAGATCATGTTCAGATGACGTGCTGGTAATGCTCAGATCACGCGCTGATCATGCCCATATCACGTGTTGATCACGCTCAAATCACGTGCAGATCACGCACAGATCACATACTGATCATGCCACATCACATGCTGATCACATCCAGATAACGTGCTGATCACGCTCAGATCACTTGCTGATCACGCACAGACCACATGCTGATTACGCTCAGATCACATGCACACCCAACTCAAATCACATGCACATCACGCTCAGATCACGTGCTGATCACACCACATCACGTGCTTATCACGCTCAGATCACGTGCTCATCATGATCAGTTCATTCTCAAATCACGTGCTGTTCATGCTCGAATCACGTGCTGAACATGCTCAGATTATTCTCAGGCCACGTGCTGATCACTCTCAGATCACATGGTAATCATGCAAGCTCACGTGCTGATCATGCCCAGATCATGCTCAAACAGAGGCTGGTAATGCTCAGATCACGTGCTGATCACGCCACATCAAGTGTGGGTCATAGCCAAATCACTTGCTGATCATGCTCAGAACATGCTCTTATCACATGCTGATCACGCTGAGATCATGATCAGATCACATGCTGATCACTCTCAGATCATAGCTGATCACACCCAGATAACGTTCTGGTCACGCTCAGATCAGATGCAGATCAAGCTCATATCACGTGCTGATCACGCCACATCACATGCTGATCACGCCAAGATCACATGCTGATCATGCTCAGATAATGCTCTGATCACGTGCTGATCACGCTCAGATCACGTGCTCATCATGCTAAGATCACGCTAAGACCACAAGCTGATCATGCTGAGATCACGTGCTGAACATGCTCAGATCATGCTCTGATCATGTGCTGATCATGCTCAGGTCACGTGCTGATCAGGTGCAGAAAACGTGCTGATCACACTCAGATTACATGCTAATCACACTCAGATCACGTGCTCATCATGCTCAGATCATGCTCAGATCTTGTGCGGATTACTCTCAGATCAGGAGCTGATCATGCCCAGATAACGTGTTGTTCACGATTAGATCATTTGCAGATCAAGCTCAGATCACGTGTTGATCACGCCACATCACGAGCTTATCACGCCAAGATTACATGCTGATCATGCTCAGATCATGCTCAGATTACATGCTATCACACTCAGATAACGAGATGAACATTCTCAGATTACGCACAGAACACGAGCTGATCACCTAGACCATGTGATAAACATGCTCAGATCATGCTCCGGCCATGTGCTGATCAGGCAGAGATCACGTGCTATTCATGCCAGATCACAAGCTGATCATGCCCACATCACGTGCCGATCATGCTCATGTCATGCTCAGATCACGTGCTAGATTGCTCAGATCACGTGCTGATCACACAACATCATGTACTGATCGCGCCCAGAAAAAGTGCTGATCATGCTTAGATCATGCTCTTATCACGTGCCGATCACGCTAAAATCACGTGCTGATCATGCTCAGATCATGCTCTGATCAAGTGCTGATCACGCTCAGATCACGTGCTCCTCAGGCTCAGATCATGCTCAGATCAAGTGTTGATCACTCTCAGATCACGTGCTGTTCACGCCCATATTACATGCTGATCTTGCACAGATCACATGCTGATCATGCTTTGATCACGTGCTGACCACGCTCAGATCATGTGCTGATCTTCCTCAGATAATGCTCTGATCATGTGCTGATCACTCTCAGACCACGTGCTAATCACGGCCATATGAGGGTCTGATCTCGCACAGATCACGTGCTGATCATGCCCAGATCACATGCTGATCCTCCTCAGATCACATGCAGATCACGATCTGAACACGTGTTGATCACGCCACATCACGTGCTGATCACGCCCAGACCACGTGCTGACCATGCTCAGATAATGCCTGATCATGTGCTGATCACACTCAGATCACGTGCTCATCATGCTCAGATCCTGCTCAGATCAAGTGCTCATCATGCTCAGATTATGCTCAGATTACGTGCCATCACACTCAGATCACGAGATGATCATTCTCAGATAACCAGAGTCCATGAGCTAATCACCTAGACCACGTGCTAAACATGCTCAGATCATGCTCAGGCCACGTGCTGATCACGCAGAGATCACATACTATTCACGCCAGATCACAAGCTGATCATGCCCAGATCACGTGCTGATCACGCTCATGTCATGCTCAGATCACGTGCTGGATTGCTCAGATTACGTGGTGATCACGCCACATCATGTACTGATCAGAGAAAGTGCTGATCATGCTTAGATCATGCTCTGATCACGTGCCAATCACGCTAAAATCACGTGCTGATCATGCTCAGATCACATGCTGACCATGCTCAGATCATACTCTGATCACGTGCTGATCACACTCAGATCACGTGCTCATCATGCTCAGATCATACTCAGATCAAGGGCTGATCATTTTCAGATCACATGCTGATCACACCCATATAACATGCTGATTTCACACAGATCACATGCTGATCATGCCCAGATCACTTGCTGATCATATTCAGATCATGCTCTGATCAGGTGCTGGTAACGCTCAAATACGTGCTGATGACGCCATATCACGTGCTGATCATGCCGAGATGGTGTGCTGATCATGCTCAAATCATGCTCTGAACACGTGCTGATCACGCTCAGATCACGTGCTGACCACGCTCAGATCACGTGCTGACCACGCTCAGATCACGAGCTGATCATGCCCAGATCACATCATGATCATGCTCAGATCATGCTCAGACTACGTGCTAGTAATGATCAGATCATGTGCTGATCACGCCACATCAAGTGCTGATCACGCTCAGATCACGTGCTGATCATGCTCAGATCATGCTCTGATCACGTGCTGATCACGCTCAGATCACATGCTCATCATAGTGAGATCATGCTCAGATTACGTGCTAATAACACTCAGATCACGAGCTGCTCATGCTCAGATCATGGTCAGACCACGAGCTAATCATGCTAAAATCACGTGATGAACATGCTCAAATCATGATTAGGCCACGTGCTGATTACGCCAGATCACGTGCTGATCATACTCAGATCACGTGCCAATCGTGCTCATATCATGCTCAGATCACGTGCTGGTAATGCTCAAATCACGTACGGATCACGCTCAGATCACGTGTACATCACACTCAGAACACGTGCTGATCACGCCACATCACGTGCTGATCATGCTGTGATCACATGCTGATGATGCTCAAATCATGCTCTGATCACGTGCTAATCACGCTCAGATCACGTGCTGATCATGCTCAGATCATGCTCTCATCACATG
>CM053744.1:108677547-108698489 GCA_028658305.1 Pachyuromys duprasi | reverse complement strand
GCCCTGAGGAGACAGGATGAGCTGGGTTTGGATGGAAGGGGAGGAGGTCCTCCCCTGTTGGTGGACTTGGAGGGGGCGGGGAGGAGGGAGATGAGGGAGGGAGTGGGAGGGTGGGAGGGAATGAGGGAGGAGGCTACGCCTGGGATGCAAAGTACCTAACCTGTGATTGATATAAAAATAAATAAATTAATAAAAAAAACAAAAACAAATTCCTTAAAATTTAAGTCCTTAGCCACACTTCATGAGTCCATGTATGGCTTACGTTTTCTGCTTGCTAAGAGTTTGTGTGTCCTAACGGCAGTAATGTATATCAATAACAAACCAAGCTGACCAGTCACAAAGTCTGTTTCTAGGTCTAGACTGTTAGAAATAAGATGAGGCTTACAACAGGTTTTCTATGAAAGGGGTTTATTAGGGGAGAAGGGGGAACAAGAGTGGGCCATGATGGGGGAGAGAGGGATAGAGGAGAGGAGGAAAGGAGGGTGCCCCATAGAAAGAGAGAGGAGAGTAAGAGAGTAAGAGGGTAAGAGAGGGAGTAAGAGGAATAAGAGGGGAGTAAGAGAGTAAGAGGGTAAGAGAGGGAACACGTGTCCGGTTGTCCTTTTAAAGGTCAGGTAATTACTAACCACACCCCCAGGTGTGGTCACCTGGCTGGGCGATACAAGATGATGTCATAAGTTGATAGGTAACCCAGAAGCAAGGTTGTTTCAGAATACTAACATAGACTGAAATACAGCTTCTGTTATTTAAGAGAGTGCCTTCATATTGTGTCTGACCTATGTCTGAAACACAGTTAGTATGGCCATCCAAAAGGGAGCAAGATACTATTGTGAGGTATTCACCAGAGAAGACTGCTTGAACAACAGGTTTAAGTGAATAGAAAGTCTTTTTTACCCGGCTAGCAACTACTCTGGGTGTTTGGGATCTCGCTGTAGCCCTGAGTCTTTCTCAGGGTGAGCTTTTAATCACACACACACACACACACACACACACAAATATCCTGGGTTGACATACTTCAGTTATCAAGAAAAATTAGCCAGAAGCAGAACTACAGAAGCCAAAAAGCAAGGTTAGTACATTTAGAGACTTCCCCAGAACTATATGAGCTTTGATGGATTGAGCCTTTCTTTTAGTTTTGGCAGGTGATGCTGTCTACATGCTGAGTTTTGCAATATGAATGGCACTTCCAACATGGAGTCAGTTGTGCTAAGGTCTCAGGGCCTACTAAGGTCTAGGGCCCTGTTACAATAGACTGTAGGAAAATAAAATGATAAAAAAGAAAATGAAATTAGTTTAAAGGGAAAGAAAAAAAGTGTGGTCACCACATATTTATATACTATTTATTCTTCTTAGAGATCTCATTTGTTCAAAATTTCCTAACTGGGCTTAAAGAAATATATTGGATTAAACAGAGGTGTTTTGTTTATTTGTTTCATGAAAAAAATGCAGTTTTACTATGTATGTGGTTTTTCTTACAATTGATTGGAATATAATGGAATAGAAAAGTTTCTTATAATGGATTAAAAATACAAAGTCATAAATATCTTTATAATATTAATTGTGATTGTTATCTTAAAATAAAAATTTCTCTAATTATGCTTTTACAAAAAGTACAATCACATATGCATGGGTATTTTGACACACACAAGGCAATAGGGTGCAAGTTAGTAAGCTCCATGGTCTTTGCTTGATTTCCTACCTCGCAGTTCATGTCTTGACGTCGTGTTCCGACTTTTCATGATGGGCTGAAAGGGTTCTCCCTTTCCTCCCTGAGTTGATTCTGATTCTAGTGTTGTCACAACACTAGAAAGAAAACTGGCAACTACCATAAAGTTCAAGGGAGAATATTTGGAAACAATCCCACAGAAACTGGGCCTGATGGCACAGGACAATGATCCCTGTTACTCTGACAGGTGACTCAGGGGGGCATGCTTGGACTGCATAGTGAGTTTAAACACTGCCTGGGCAACTTTGTGAGACCCTATCTCAAGATGACAGAGAAACAAATATGTTTTAAATAGATAAATACATACGGAGGGATTTCTCAGAGACAGAGTGTTTGCTTAGCATGAATGAGGCCCTAGATTCCATCTCTTGTGAAAATAATAATACTAAAAAAGCAATAAAGACATTTCTGTGGAGCATTTAGCATGAAGTTAAAACACCCCTGAAACAGGCTAAAACTCACTTGTCTAAGAGTGTGTAAACCAGCAACCTCTTCACAGCAAGGACTCAGCAAACAGCAGCTGTCCCTGCTATAGCTTAATGCAATGTCTACTGTTAGTATCATGTTTAATTACACCACTAAATGAAGACCCTAAAGGATGGAGTGATGTCAGATGCAAATACAGCTATGCTTTCAAAGCAAACAGTTGGCAAGGACCCACACTATAAGGCTTCATAATTAGGTAATAGGAACATGTAACTATGTGTGTATATGCATGTGTGTATCTTTCTTTCTGATATAAAAGTGATTGTGAGAAAAATTTAAAATATAAAGTCAAATACACTTATGTGAATGACTTGGAGTGTATATCTAGATAGTTGGTATATTCTAGTCATTTCTCTTTGTTAGTCAATTCTCATCTTATAACCTCAGATTTACTGGGTATGAAGGCTATAGGAAGTTGAGACATTTGTTAGGTAATGAACTTAAGCTTTAGATTAGAATAACGAGGCATTCCCAGCCCTAGCTATTTGCTATATTCCTCCGGGAGGTCTTGTATTCTTGTATAATACCTGCAGAAACTTGGATTCAGCTGACCTGGGGACCTGAGGTGATAGAAAAGGTCTCATGATGTAGCCCTGGCTAACCTGGAACTTTCAATGTAGATCAGGCTGGCCTTAATCTCACAGAGCTTTACCTTCCTCTGCTTCCAAGTGTTGGGATTAAATGTGTGTGCCATCATGCCTCAAAGTGACAACTCTAAAAATGGCTCAGGACTTCTAATACATGGTCAGGATAAATGATATGTCTTTGTGACTGACCACTTGGTTTCACACTGGATAACCCATCAGAGTCTCACCCCTGTAGAAAACTGATTCTCCCTCTCTCAGCAGTCATTGATGGTAATTGATCGCTGTTCATCTAGGAGTGAAGCCTTGTAAAATTGTCCACATATAGGTTGGCATATGAACCAGTGTTGTCATTGGGAAGGTATTGTTTAGGCAACCAAACTTATTGAGACTTTATGGGTGCATCCTTCATATCTAAAAGACACTATCTCATAGCAAATGTCTTGGTATTACAATGATTTTATCTCCTGTTCTGCGATGTTCTTTGAGTCTTTGATATGGGAGTTGTGCTATGTATGTACCAATAAGAAATGGATACCTATAATCACTTATTCTCTGGATTTTGATGTGTTGTATGTCTCTGTAAAAGCCCCATATTCTACAAAAGGAAGCTTGACTGATTAGGAGTGAGAGCCACAGTTATCTGTGGGTATAAAGATAAGCGTTTAGGGTATAATTAGAAGCATTACTTGCAATAATTATGCTAAAATGAGTAACCCTAAGATTCAGGTATTGCATACATTTTTCTTTTCTTTTAAACTTCAGTTTTGGGTGTGTAGACAAAAATACCAAGGCAGATGTGGTATCAGTTACATAGCTCATGTGTTTACATAGAAGGCTTGAATCTCTTCTAAGTCAGGCCAGCTTGGATGGTTATCACATGGGACATCCAGTGCTCCCATCTACAGGAGTTCAGGTTCTCAAGATTTGTATTTTGGGGGAGGTTTCCAGGAGTCAATTTATGTCTCAGAGTATCCATATGTCAGGGAGATATAGTCTCAAATGCAATTGCCTCCATTTGTCCCTGGGGCTCCCATGTCTTCAGTGACCACCTGTTTCCACCTGCTACTCTCTGGGACACTACTGGCTTCTCATTGGCCACTTTTACCATTTCATCACAAGGGAGTTGTGGTGGTTTGAATAAAAATGGTCCCATAGGGTCATAGGAAGTGACACTATTTGAAAGGATTAGGATGTGTGGCCTTGTTGGAGAAAGTGTGTCACTGGGGAATGGGCTTTGAGTTTTCTTTTTTAATTTTTCACAATTTATTTATTATATATTCCAATTCAAGCCCCCTCCCTCAGGGCTTTGAGTTTTCAAAAGCTTAAAGCAGACCCAGTGGCTCTCTCTTTCTTTTCCCTCTGCTGTTATGGATATTGATGTAGAAGTCTTAGCTACCATGTCTGCCTGCATGCCTCCATGCCCCCACCCCATGAGGATAATGGGTTGAAGCTCTGAAACTGTAAATATGCCCTAATTAAATGCTTTACTTTGTAAGAGTTGCCTTGGTCATGGTGCAGAGACAACCTTCACAAAGTGCACAAAAAGGTCAACCCAGCAATGGTGTCATTCAGCAGCAGAACACTGATGCAGGCCGGAGGACTGGTGAAATCTTTACAGTCACTAATAGAAAATGCGATCTAATGCTTTGTGTGAATGAATGACATGTACATGTTCCAGAAGTCATTGGACTATTCTCAAAGTCCAGGCCAGGCTGTCTCTTATCTATGACACATTAATCATCAGCTCAGCTTCAGATCACTCTAGTTTATGAAGCCCACCAACGTTCACCAGTAGTTTACCAGATAGACCCTAAATCCCATCCAAAACAACTAAATACCAAATAACCTTGCCATTGGCTGTGGCATTAAGGATTCAGTCAGTACTATAATCACATAAGGCAAAGATTAGAGAAAATTGAGAAGTAGCCATCTTTCCGCTGGCGAGAGTTAGTATCTTAATGTTTCTCATTCTCTTTGGAAAATATGGTTTTACTTGTGCTAATACTTTCCATGCATTAAACACAATTTCAACAACTTTGCCATATATAGTTACATATTGTGATACATTAGCATATATATGCTTTATTTACACATGTAGTACACACACACACACACATATATATATATATATATTTACAATATAGTTTTGAAATTATTTGTGAAATAAAACAAGATAAATAATGACAGTTTCCTCACAGGCTGAATAAGCAAAGTAGTTGCAGATGATGGATACTAGTGACATCCATAGCCTAGAGCATGAAATCCTTTCCTGATACAAGAGTTTATGGGATGTGCTGGACACATTAGGGAGACTTTGAGATGCATTTTTATTTTTCTCAGTAACTGCTCCTGGACAACTAGTTTTAGCTCACAGATGGCAGTGTGTTCCATGTCTCCTCTCCAGGGAATCAAAATGTCTAGGCATGGTGTTTTACAATCTCTGGTCTTTATTCTTCTTCCATCTAAAGTTTTAGTGACTTAACAACAGCTTGTTTCAAATTATTTAATTTTTGAATTTAAATATAATTACATCATTTTCTCCTTCCCTTTTCATCCTCCAATCTATCATATGTCCATTGCTCTTCTAAATTCATAGTTAATAGTTGTTACACACACACACACACAATCTATTTGTCTGTATATTCCTAATATGAATTTTAAAATGATATTCCTACTTAGCTGACATGGCGTTTGATGGTCATTCAATGAACATGTCACCAAGTGGCTCCCTCATCCTCTATGGTTTCAGGGTTTGTTACTGAAAACTAGGGAAGGTGCATGCCAGAAGGTGACAATGGGGGATTTGTACAGACCAATTTTTAGAAGTCACATGCATATCAGGCAAATGGTGGGAACTAGAAAAGATCATCCTGAGTGAGGTATTTCAGAAGCAGAAAGACACACATTGTATATACTCACTTATAAGTGGATATTAGACATATAATATAGGATAATCATACTAAAATCTGTACACCTAGAGAAGCTAAGCAAGAAGGAGGACCCTGGGTAAGATGCTGAATCCTCATTCAGAAAGGCAAATTGGATGGACATCAGAAGAGGGTGAAAACAGGAAACAAGACAGGAGCCTACCACAGAGGGCCTCTGAAACTCTGTCCATTAGGTATCAAAGCAGACGCTGAGACTCATAGCCAAACTTTGGGCAGAGTACAGGTTATCTTATGAAAGAAAGGGGAGACAGAAAGACCTGAAAGGGTCTGGAGCTCCGTAAGGAGAACAACAAAACCAAAAAATCTGGGCCTAGGGGTCTTTTCTAAGACTGATACTCCAACCAAGGACTATACGTGGAGATAACCTCTGCACAGATATAGCCCAGGGCAGCTCAGTCTCCAAGTGGGCTTCCTAATAAAGGGAACAGGGTCTGTCTCTGACATGAACTCAGTGGCTGGCTCTTTGATTACCTCCCCCTGATGGGGGGGCAGCCTTACCAGTACATAGAGGAAGACTATGAAAGACAGTCCTGATGAGACCTGATAGGCTAGGGTCAGAGGGAAGGAGAGGAGGTCCTCCTCCATCAGTGATCTGGGGAAGAGGCATGGGAGGAGAAGAGGAGGGAGAGAGGTGGGATTGGGAGGGAATGAGGGTGGGAGCTACAGCTGGAATATAAAGTGAATAAATTGTAATAAATAAAAAATTATATTAAAATAGTTATATGAAAAAAAGAATAAAAAAAGAAGTCACATGCATAAGTGCAACTCACATTCTTTAGCTTAGATCCTGGTCACATAATCCAGCCTAATGAATAGTAAGCTGGGAAATTTAGTCTATAAGCACACTAGGCAAAGCAAATAGATTTTGGTGGGAAACCAGCAATTTTAACTGAGGTAGCTAGACATCAGTGACATGAATGTGCTGTGATTTCCTCTATGACTAGGGCTAACCTCTGGAAAAAAGCAGTTGAGTATTTTAAGGGTAGCCTCTGCCTCGCTGAGCATGGAGCAAAGCTGATGGCAGCCATCCCAGTCCTTAGCAAGGCAGATTCCAGAGATGGGAGGAAAAGGCTGGTTTAACATGATGAATTTTTTATCCAATCTCATGCTTCAGAGGAATGAAGAAAAGGAACTGCAAAGGTGCTGTTCTAGGAACTTTTGTTTACTTAGAAATATGAAGAGAACAAAGCAAGTGCCTCATCCCCAGGCCAGCGACAAAGCAATTGCCTGGAAGTCACCGTATGTCACTTTTTGACATACTATTTCCTTCCAGACTATCTCATGTGTATCCCTACCTTTAGAATACATTGTAATAAAACATCAACTATAGAAAGTCTTTTAAATTACTAATAAAATAATCCTTAATACATCTTTGAGGTTTGTTTTTGAGACATAATCTTACTATATAGCTCCAGCTAGCCTGGAACTTGAAATATAGGTGAGGCTATTCTCTAACTGAAGGAGGTCCACCCAAGCGCTGTGTTTAAAGATGTGCACAACTGTGTCCAGTGTTGTTGAGATTTTAAAAATGACTTAAGTCTTTTCACCTTATGTACATATATAAATGTCCACCATGATATCAGAGGGGCCAGAAAAATGGTGCTATATGTTCTAAAAGTGGAGTCAGAGATGGGTGTGAGCTACCCTTTGGATGCTGAGAACTGAACCATGTTCTCCATAAGAGCAGCAAATACTCTTAACCTCTAAGCCATACCTCCAGTTTTGACATTTAAAATAGACTTTTAAGAATACTATTTCCTTTTATGTTTGTATATTTTTGTTGTTTGATTTGAGACAGGGTCTTATGTGGCTCAGGATAACAATGACATTCTGTTTCTCATGCTTTCACCTTCTAAGTGCTGGATTTCAGGGATAAGCTCATGCCCAACTTTAAGTACTATTTCAGCAACTTGGCCATATATTTACATATATGTGTATACATACAAATACATATACATATTTATATTAAAATTTAAAGTCTTCAAGGAATAAAATATGATAAGGAATGGGCAGGTCCCTTGTAGACTGAGCATAAGTGAAGTAGTTGCAGCTGGTTGATGCTCTGTCATCCATGGACTAGAGCATTAAATGTTTTCCTGGTACAAGCAGTTTATGAAATGCGCTGGACAAATCTGGGAGACTTTCAGGTACACTTTTATTGTTCTCAGTAACTGCTCCTGGACAAGCAGTTTCAGCTCTCAGGTGGCAGTGTGTTCCATGACTCCTCTCCAGGGAATGAAAATGTCTAGCCACAGTGTTTTCTCCTTCCACCTCAGTCACACAATTTTAGGCTCAAACAATGTCAGAAGAAAAGGAGGACATGGTGGCATTGTTCTCTTCTCTCTTATCTGTCCACTTTCTTCTTGCTGTTGGTTTCAGTGTCTACCCCTTCTTCAGAGTAAGTTCCCCTGGACAATTGCTGTATTCCAATGTGGCCACTGAGGACACAAACTGCTAGGCCTCCATTTGGGTACCTGATGCTGTGACATGGTGTTCACTCCCATAGCACTTTGGTGGGTTTTTGATGACCCCTCCTAAGGTTTCTCTGACTGAGCTTCCCTCTTGCAGAGACACAGCTATTTAAAAAAGATTGGTCTGTATAATCATCAAGGTTATTCTTTGAGATACAGTATTTTAGATGCTATTAGTAATCTGGAAGAATCAGATAGTTGTATTTATATTAAAAGTAAAAGTAAATGTGTGGTTGTAGTGTATACCTTTAATGCCAGCATTTAGGTAGTACAGGCAAGCAGATCTCTGTAGTTTGGGGCTAGCCTGGTCTACATAATGAGTTGTATTTTAACACTTTACCTTGGGGGCTAGAGTAGTTTCTGACATCATGAGAATGATTATTTTTATTTGGTGGCTCCTCATTGATTAGGCATTTTTTCTATTTAATTTTATAAATGAAAATAATACTCCTAATATTTTCAACGTTTTTTTATTGACAAAAACTTGAAGTTCTTCAAGGGATGCAAATGTCTTTCCATGATAAAAAAATAAGATTCCACAGAGAAGAAGTTTTTAACATGCTAACTTTAATTTCATTATGATGGAAGATCTCCTCTAGCTGATAAGATAGGTGTCTCCGGATGTCTGCCCATCTCCTTTGTCATCATCGTCTCGCCATTGTCTTTTGGTGATAGAAAAACTGTGGACTTTAAAATCCTTGGTAAACATTGGCATTTAGTCAGTTTTAGCAATGGCCTTTTTGTGGTCTGTTAAGTCCACTCAGGTGATTTGGCAGGCCCACTGTGAATCATTAGAACCACATGCAAGTTTAAGCTGGTTAATGTTATTGTGGAATTACACCACAGCATGACATTCTTCAGTGGGTACTGATGCTCATCTAAAGACTTGCATTTGTTGCTCTGACACCGGGTGGAAAACACTGTCCAGTTATTTACAAAAAAGAAACATGAGCCTTGTTTTTCAAAGACATTAAATTTTTAGTTGGATAGTTATAAAGTGTTGAGAGAAAAGATTCTACTATATTGAAAAGAAACAGAACACTTGATTATTTTGACACATAATAATCAACAAAGTACCATTCACTTTGTTACAGGTTTTGTTGTTTAATTTTATTATTTATTTGCATGAAAAATAGGTAAAATCAATTTACAGGATCACTGTGCTCACTTTCACAGCACTGGATAATGAACTCACTGTGAATTATATGGGGCCTTCTCCAAACTTCTGCCCATTATTCTTGCCATTAGTGGGACTTATTCTTATCTTGTCCCAGGAGCTATTTAATATTTCCTTACCACTTCTTGGTGGTGTAAATCTGGGGAAGTCCATCCTATTTTTTGGTAGATAAATTTCCCTTTATGTTTCAAGACAAATATTAAATTAGCCTATGCAAACAGTTATAGAGGGTAAGTCTGAGTAGCTCAAAGGCTGTCCATCTTTAAGAAATGTTCCCAACACCTCAATTGCTTACAGTGCACATAATTATGTTCTTTCCCTCTCTCAGTCTGGGAAAGGTTTAAAGTCTCTCTAGCATGTCTGTGTGTTTTGGGAGCAGGGGGAAAGATGGACATGTAGTCATTTTAGACGTCTGAGCACTTTACGGACGCATGGGTGGAGAGATATTCATACAGTATTATGGGCTGAGTTGTAACCTTGCCACCCATCAACTTCACATATATTGAAGTCCCACTCCTGGCACCTTAGAATGTGACTAAATTTGAAGAAAGCATCATGAAAGGGGTAATCTAAACTAAAATGAGGTCATCAGATGTGCCCATAAGTATGACCAACATCTCCATTAAAAAAGGAAACTTGGATACAGTCATGTGAAGGCACTGACTGGCTACGATTCATAAGCTCAGAGGAGCCGCCTCAGAAGAAGAGAAGCCAGCCAACAACTTAATTGTAAGAAAGCAAAGTTCTGCTGTTTAAAGTAGACCAGCCTGTTGTACTTTACATAGCCCTTGCAGGTTAAAAGCAAAGCAATAATAAAATCCTTAATATAGATGGCCACCTATCTTGCTAGAAAGAGGTCAGTGAGAGGGCAGAGTACCTTCTTTAGAATGGTCCAGGAGAACTCAGGCTCTTCATCATCTATTTGTTAATTTTTGAGATGCCATGGAGAAAATGTATAATTTGCCTTTAATTCCTTTCTTGCACATGGTAGAAGATAAGGCATGCTTAATTAATGCAGTGGTAGTTAACAAGGAAGGTGCACTCCAGGGCCACATGGCCTATGCAGTGTGTGTGGGAAAGAGCAGGATCTGTTTTCAGGTGGCCACAAATTTCAGACGTGCTGCTCATCTCAGCTTCAGGGCAAGTTTCTTTTGGTCTCTTTGCACATCCTTTTCTCCTGTATGACAGATCATCACTATTTCTGCCATGTTGTTTGCTAAGAGTCTGAAATGAATCCACACAGGCAAAAAGTTCTAACCCACTCCCCATCCCCACACCATGAACCTATGTGTTTAATGAGTCATTCCAACAGCCTGGAAGGAATATGTGACAGGGACATTTCTTGCTTAACGGTTGACATAAAGCAGAAGGGCTCTGTGTCCGGCTGATAATGCTATGAGTTCTTTGGCCAAATTTCAACTTGCATTATTTCCACACAAGTGGCCAAGCACTCTTAGTCTGGGCTTTTATAAAGCTGAAGAGGAACTCCCAAGGTGTCCGAAATAAAAAGAAAGGTTGTTCTGTTCTGTACTTTGCCTGTGTAGCGTCACATTATGTATTAGTACAGATGTTAAGCAATTCTCGTTGTTTGCTCACTAACAGCTTCATTCAGGCTAAAGTTCCTGAGAAGACTCAGGGAACTCAGTACTCACAAAGGCATGGAACACAAAAACCTCAGCTGTCCCAGTATATATTTAGAGACAGAACAGGCCTATCTTAGTTAGGGTTTCTATTGCTGTGGTGAAAAATACTGTGACCAAAAGTCAAGTTGTGAGGAAAAAGTTTATTCAGTTTACACTTCCAGATCATACTCCATCATTTGAGAAAATCAGTACAGGAACTGAATCAGGGCTGGAACATAGAGATAGGAGCTGATGCAGAGACCACAGAGGGATGCTGCTTACTGGCCTGCTTTCGTGCCTTGCTCATCCTGCTTTCTCATAGAGCTGAGGACCACCAACCCAAATGGGCTGGGCCCTTGTCCATTGATCACTAATTGAGAAAATGCCATAGAGCTGTATCACATGGAGGCATCTCCTCAACTGACGCTCCTTCCCTGATGACTCTAGCTTGTGTCAAGTTGGCATACAAAACCAGCCAGTGCAAGGTCCTCATATACCATATCTAAAAATTAAGGAGCTCTGCTTAAAATTCAGTCCACATACTTGAGCACAAATGGGACATAAATCAACAGCTGGATTTAACACAGAGAAAGCAGGTCATGACAAGGTGAGTTTCCTATAAGGCATAAAGGGTAGCAGCATGGACAGGAGCAGAGATGAGGAAAAGAGGGCAACCAGTATTTATCAACACCTTAGTTTTTTTTTTTAGTTGCACATTCTTTTTTTTAAAGTAATTTATTTATTTTTATATTAATCACAGGTTATATACTTTGTATCCCAGCCGTAGACCCCTCCCTCATTCCCTCCCACTCTCCCCATCCCTCCCTCATCTTGTCCCTGCCCCCCTCCAAGTCCACTGATAGGGGAGGACCTCCCCACCCCTTCCATCTGACCCTAGCTTATCAGGTCTCTTTAGGACTGGCTGCAATGTCCTCTTCTGGGATCTAGTTAGGCTGCTCTCCCTCAGGGTGGGGGTGGGGGGATGGTCGATAAGCCAGCCATTGAGTTCATGACAGAAATAGTCCCTGTTCCCCTTACTAGGGTACCCAGTTGGGTACTGAGCCACCATAACACCTTAGGTTTTAAGGGCAGCATCTTATTTACTTCAGTCAGTAAGCCTAAGGGCAGGTGGAGTGGCTACCTTTGTGCTTGGCTGATAGTGTCGGCCTGTCACTAAAATCACTGCTGAGTTATATCACTCTTCACAGATTCAGACATTTAACCAAAGACTTCCCTTTTTGTAAGATTTATCTGCTATCTAAGCTCCTGTTATTCTAGTACAGTGTACATTATATTTATTTTTCTCCTTAGACAACTACAAAAACAAGAAGAAGATTTGGACCAATAGTGTAGGCATTCCCAAGCATGGAGGTCTCAGACTGTGGCAATACCTTGTGCTGATAAGAAAGAAACAGCAGCAAGTGACAGGATTCTGGGTAAGACTAGATTAAATAGCAATGGTCTTAATTAACCTGTCAGACAGCAAGAAGTTCAAAAGTAGATGGTCCTAAGGTTGGCTGCGTCCACAGCACAAGACTATTGTCAAGAAGTCAATGCTTGGGTCCAAACTTTCCATGCCTGTCCAGCTTCTGGTACCAAAAGACCTGGACTTCTCTTAACCTTGGTCTGAGAAACCAGTCAGTGGAGAGATGCCTAACTGGCCAAAGTGCTGAGAATAAGAAGCTGAACACTCAATTCTAAGTGGGGCATCTACATTACCTGTGCCCACCGTACACACCATTACCACCATACACACCACCGGCAAGGTTCGGGGAACATTGCAGAAGAAGAAGTGAAAAGAACATAAGAGCCAGAGGATGGGAGGAGTGCTGTGCACTGCTGCCTTCTGGACAGGACATGGCTATCACAGTCATGAACTCCCAGCAGCTGTTGCTACCAGTGCAAGACCTACAGAAGGTCAAACCAGGAAGAGTAAAATTACAGCACAGAGACTGCAGCTGACTGCTAGCCCATCTCACCCCTTACTGGGGAGCTATGATAAGGGATATTTGCTGGGAAATGAGGATCATTCTTTGTGGAGGATGTGGTTCTTGGTAGGATTCCTGTGCTCCAATGGATGGCCCCATATGGGCAGTACTAACTGAACTTTTTGGTTATAAACAAAAAAAGACATGAAGTGGGAGCAGGTATGTTAGGAGTTATGGCAAAATGGAGATTATATTTTATTGCGTATGAAATTCTCAAAAATAAAGAAAAATAATTCAGGTCTTTCTATTTTTTTCTCTCTATCCCTTTCAGCACATCATCAGTTTGTCCTCTTGTGGTTACAGACAGCAGTGAAGCTTTGTTATACACAAAGGCAGCAACACATTGAAAAAGAGAGTACAATGCCACCATAGGAATGCTGAGAGCAGAATTAGTCTCCCCTGGGGAAGAGAAGAGCCCCCTAGATAGTCATCCAATACAAAGTGGTCAGTCCTGAAATCATATAATACAGGTAACATGATATGGACTGAGAAAATTATATTTATACATTTAGGAATACACAGGCGTGTGTGTATGTGTGTGTGCATGTGTGTGTAACAACAATTAAAGAAATAGAGGCCATAGATTTGAGAGAGAGCAAGAAGGATGAAGGGAAAGGATGGAGGGAGGAAAGGGAAAAATAAATAAAACCCTTTTTTCCTCTTTAGATTTCCTCCACAAATTTCTTTCCTATTTATTTTTCTGTTCTTTTTAATTTTTTATTTATTACAATTTATTCACTTTGTATCCCAGCTGTAGCCCCCTCCCTCGTCCCCTCCCAATCCTGCCCTCCCTCCCTCTTCTCCTCCACTGTCTCTCTCCCAGTCCACTGATAGGGGAGGTCTTCAGTGAGGTAACCCAGAAGCAGAAAGATACACATGGTATATGCTCACTTACAAGTGGATATTAGACATATAATATAGGATAAACATACTAAAATCTGTACACCTAGAGAAGCTAAGCAAGAAGGAGGACCTTGGGTAAGATGCTCAGTCTTCATTTAGAAAGGCAAACAGGATAGACATCAGAAAGCAGCAAGCAGTGGTAGCCCACGGTGTGACTTCACCAGAACCAGGAAGACTGTTTTTGCTTCCTGTGCCCTTGGGCTTCACTTAATGTTTCAGATTTCAGAAAGCGCCATTCCCCTCCCATTCTTGTGCCCAGCTGTTCTATTGATTCTATAATCCTTAACTAGGGACAGAGCATGGTTTACAATGTGGTGGGGAAAGCTGTGTATAATAACACCACATTACCACCTCTAGCCCATGGTCACTCAACGGGCTCTGTGAGATGCCCAGGTCAGTGAGAAAGTATCTGGTGTATGATTCTGATTCATAACAACACGCACCTTCCAAGATCCACCTAAGTGCAGAGCTGTGCCAACAACCCAATGCCACTGTCCATTCCTGTTAAATAAATAGTAAAAAGCATTTAAAATCTAGAAAGGGGCTACAAATTATGACTGTATTTTCCCTTGTCAGCCACTGGAGGTCATGATTAGTTCACAGTAGGGAAATTTGCTTTTCAGGAAGCCTAGCCTGATCTGCTTTAAAATTCCACAGAGGGCCTCTGAAATACTCTACCCAGTGGGTATCAAAGCAGATGTAGAGGCTCATAGCCAAACTTTGGGCAGAGTGGAGGGAATCTTATGAAAGAAGGGGAGATGAAAGACCTGGAAGGGATAGGAGCTTCACAAGGGGAGCAACAGAACCAAAAAATCTGGGCCCCGGAGGCTTTTCTGAGACTGATACTCCAACCAAGGACCATGCATGGAGATAACCTAGAACCCCTGCACAGATGTAGTCCATGGCAGCTCAGTCTCCAAAATGAGCACCAGAGACAAGGGCTGTTTCTGACATGAACTCAGTGGCTGGCTCTTTGATCACCTCCCCCTAAGGGGGGGGGCAGCTTTACCAGGCCACAGAGGAAGACAATGCAGCCAATCCTGATGAGACCTGATAGGCTAGGGTCAGATGGACAGGGGAGAGACCTCCCCTGTCCGTTGACTTGGAGAGGGGCATGGGAGGAGATGAGGGAGGGAGGGTGGGATTAGGAAGGAATGAGGGAGGGGGCTATAGCTGGGATACAAAATGAATAAACTATAATTAATATAAAAATAAAAATATAATTAAAAAAGAAAACCACAAATAATTAGGCCATGAATTTCTGATATACCTGTCTTCTTCTTTCACCTATATTTTGATGTCTGGGGAGAAGCCGATTACAAAGACTTTATTTGTTAAGTCAAATTGTCATATTGTATATAGATCTAGGTACCATTCATGTTTAGTCTAGTTATCTGTAATTGTCAACTTGGCACAGTCTAGAGTCATGTGGCAGGAAAGTCTTAGTCGAGGAATTGCCTGTAGGGAATTGTTTAAATTGTCAGTTGAAGCAGGAACCACTGCCACTGTGGAAAGCACATTTCCCTTGACAAATGATCATGAACTGTGTAAGAAAGCTAGATGACCATCATTCTGGGCATCCTCCATGGATAACATCTATGGCCCCTCATGGGTACATCCTGCTGATATCTTTGGCTGTGGGTGAGTTCCTTGATCAAAGGTAATGCTTTGTAGATTAGCGAGTGGCCCTGCCTTGAAGGTCCTATCTTGATTTAACTCAGTGATGAACTGTGATGTGGAATTGTAAAATTAAATGAATCATTTTCTCCCCTAAGCTGATTTAGATCAGATTATCATGGTAGCAGAAATAAAACAAAAATAATGCATAAACTGTGTATGGGTGTGTGTGTGTGTATACACGTGCATGCTTTATTAATTTTACTGTAGCCTTTCCCCCCCTCAAATGTAATAAATGTTGATTCTGTGGTAATTTGTTTACTGCAGCAGACACAGTGTTCACTCACAATCTCTATCTTCTGCCTCAGTTTCTACCCTTTTCTAGTTTAGCTGAATCATGTGACAACCACTGTCAACTGGATTCGGTGTAATGTGTGTAGCTCCTGGGCCAAAGCTGGTGTTTTCTATGCCTGTATTTTCCCATTTAGGCCTGACCATGGATGCCACACGGTGAGACAGCAGTGTCTTATTGTGGAAACCACGTATGGGTATTCCATGTGCTTTCAATTATAATGTTGAAAATCACATAGCATCCCATCATGTCTATTCCTTCAAGAGAAATATGGTCTTCTCTTGTTTCTGGAGGAATAACATTCTCCTCTCTGTTTGCTAAGATGGTAATTAATAGTGTTTTGGGTGTTGGCACTGAAAGAGCAGAAAAGATAAAATTGCTTACACTTTACCCTGATATTTAAAAAAGAATCTATTTCAGGGTCTTCAACCAGGGAAAAAGACTTCAGGTGAGGGCAGAATGATCCTGGCGAGGCTGCACCCCACAGGAAAAACATCTGAGGAACAGGGGCTTTTGTTTGTTTGTATTTAAAGAGCCATTGGGAATAAAGAGAAAAACAAACAATCCTGCTAAAAGGATGCGACATTCCAGAATGACACTCTAGAAATGTCAGGTCAGCACAAATCAAAATAGCTTTGCAGGGTGAGTAAAAGAAAGAACCTATGTGCTGGTGTGAAAACTTGGTGCACTAGTGGGAGTGGCAGGGGCTTTAAGGTCGGTTTAGAGAGTCAGTAAAACTTGATAGAGCCTTCAGATTTTGACCTTCAACTTACCTTTCTTAGCTCTGATTTGCTTGCTTGACATTTCAGTCATAGCCAAGCAGCCATTGTGGGGTTTTGAGTGTGTGTGTGTGTGTGTGTGTAGACCTGAATGTGGCACATGTTTGCAGGTACATGTGTAGGTGTGTGCGTATGCAGGTGAAAGCCAGAGGTCGATCTTCACCCGGCATATTTTTCCATCACTCTCCACACTATTGACTGAAGCAAAATCTTTTACTGGATCCCGTTCCCCACCCCCCCTCATTCAGCTAGTCCAGCTAGTTTTCTTGTTCCAGGGATCTCCTGTCTACTTTCCAAGAGCTATGACCGCAGGTAGGCAGCTATACCCTTCCAGCATTTATCTGGGTGCTACCTATCTGAACTTGTCCTCAAGCTTGCATAGCAAGTGCTTTTTACCACATTCACAACCTTGTGTTTCACTTAAAAAAAAATCTTACAAGTGCTTTATTAATCTGTCACAATCTGCAACCACTGAGACACCATGACAGTTTTATAACAATTCTCAATGATATAGCATCCCTGTTTACAAATGACCTGTGCTGTGATGGAGAAACCCTGTCTAAGAGCAGCAGCATTAGAGTGACTTGGTGCCTTGTTAGACATGTACATTCCCAGGTCTCATCCCAGCATTGGACTGGTTTATGTTCTGATGTGTGCTGAAATCTGAAAAAACATTGTTCTTCGGTCATAGGTTGTTAATTGGAGATGCTGAAATCTAAGACAAGGAGATAAAAAGCTTACAGGATATCATGAAATTAGGGGGCATTTCAGAGGGTCATGATCTAGAAACTTAGTGCAGTGGAAGCTCTCTGGAATTTATGAGGGTGACCCTAGTGAATGTTACCCTAGCAATGGGGTTTACAGAGCCTGAACTGGTCATTGTCTATAACCAGGGAAGGCTCCCAGAAATGGGACTGAGACACCAACCCAGCCACAAAACCTTCAGCCTACAATCTGTCCCACCTGCAAGATGTGCTGGGGCAATCAGGGCACAGAACTAGTGGGAGTGGCTAACTCATGACTGGTCCAACTTGAGGCCCACTCTACAAGAGGAAGCCCAAGCCTGACACTGCCGGGATGGCTGGGAACATATGGCAGGACAGCCCAGAGACCCAGGATAGAACCAAATACGACTGGAAAAAAAGTCAGTGACATCATTTATAATGATATTCTGCTATACTCATAGATAGGTAGCTGCCTAGTGCAATTGTCATCAGAGGGGTGTCATCCAGAAACTAATGTAAGAAGATGAGGATACCCATAGCCAAATGCTAGTGGGAGTAAGGGGAACCCTGCAGAAGAGCAGGAGGAAGGATTTAGGTGCCAGAGGAGTTGAGGACATCATAAGAACATGGTTTACAAAAGTAGCTAAGCAGGCCTCATAGGGGCTCACAGACACTGAAGGGACATCATGGACCCTGTTTGGGTCTAAGCTAGGACCTCTGCATATACCTTATGGTTGTGTAGTTTGGTGTTCTTGGGGGACCTTCAACAGTTAGAGTAGGGTGTCTTTGAGTATTTTGTCTGCACTAGGGATCCTTTTCCTACTTCTGGATTGCCTTATCAAGCCTTGATATGAGGGTCTATGCACAGTCATATTATATCTTGTCAGGCCATGCTGGTGGATATTCCTGGGAGGCCTGCTCTGTTTTTGGGGGGAATAGAGAGAGGAATGGATGTGGGAGATGGGGGTTGGAAGATGTATAGGGAGTGGAAACTGTGGACCAAGATATAATATAAAAGAAAAAAAATAAATGAATGGAGAAGAGGTTTTCCTTAGGGTAGAAGCGAAACACTGGCAGAATTAGAACCCTTCTGCAGTAAAAGATGAATATCATCTGATGTGATGCTGAGCCATTCAAAGTGTTAGCAGTCATCTACTTGTGTGCATTTGCAGGTGATGTCTTTACGAAGAATAGCTGTAAAGCTTTACAGGTGGTGTAAAGGTTTGCCCACTCATGGAAAACTGTACACTGAGAATTAATGTATCTGTCACTAAATAGCTATTATCTGAGATGCTACTTAGCATCTACAATTAGTAATGAATCAGAATGCTTCATCGAGGAAGAAGGAATAAATATCTACATATTTAACAACAGAAAAAGCCTCAGGAATCACAAACAAACATTGATGCTAAAGGAACATGTGTGATATGGGATTCAGTTTCCTAGCAGTCATCTATGCAGGCCAGAGTCTTAGCTATTACTTTACACTGTAATTTTTCTCCTACTCACTTTTACTTTTTAGGTCTACCTTTTGTTTTGTTGGAGTGTTTGGAATATTCTGCTTATGAGGGTCTTAAGTCACATAAGACATTTTCTGTGACTTCAAAAATCTTTACCTCCTTAATGAGATTCTAACTTGTCCAATAATACTAAGAAGAAAGGTAAAGGATGTGGATGAATTTGTTCAGGAAAGCAGCATTTCAGAATCAAAACTCCCAGCACTAGTATTTGTCTTGCACAATGTTAACACACATTTAGACTTAGAGATGGTTCATTGCTCCTCTAATAAGCTGATGTTGCAGAGCTGTGGAACCATGAATCTACAAATGAAAAGAAAGAGATGCTGAATCAAATTTAGAGGCAACGAGCCTTTTCAGAGTCCAATGTGTTAAACAATAAATCCTGTTATTATAAATATCTGTAACCGTTATAATTAGGTGATATACAACATATTGATAAGTATCTTTTGGAGCAAGTCACCTATAATTTCTTAGTTATTTGGAGGAATATCGCATGGCATTTACTTCATGCCTTGGGCCCCTGTAGAAGATGTTTTGTTTTGTTAGGCCAGAGTCGCCATATAATACTTGAAACTTGACTCTAGATTTTCAGAACTGTCAAAATTCATTATAAAGAGAGCAAGGAGAAGTGTATGGGAAGATTTGGAATGAGAAAAGGGAAGGGAGAAATGATGAAATTATATTATACTCTCAAAAATAAAAATACAAATTTATTTACTATTTATTTATGTATTTATGCATTTATTTATTTGCCTGTGTGCATATTCCTATATAATTTTACATGTACCACATGCATGCAGCATCCCGTGGAAGCCAGAAAAGGGCACTGGGTTTCACTGAAACTATAGTTATAGGCAGTTGTGAGCTTCTGTGTTGGTACTAAAAACCAAACCCAGGTCCCCTTCAAGAACAGTAAGAGCCTTTAACTGCTGGATTGTCTCTCAAGCCCTTCAAAATCAATCTTCACACAACTAAATAAATGATAAAATACAACCTCTTTAACTTACACTTGTCATTTCTTTATTGTGAGATAGCACCTCTCTGCTTAGGAAAGTGAAATTAGATTTTTTTCCCTCACTGCACAGAGAGAAGTCTATTGTTAAAGTTGTTAAAGTGACTATTATTGTTTTTCATACAAAGGGCCATAGACTTCATTTTTATTTCCAAAATTGTACATCCATCACAGTGGAAGTATTTAGCCAGCTTCCATTTAGGATACCAAAAGCGGCTGACAAACAATTTTATATTTGGAAAGGCCTCAAGGAGCAAATACTTATGTCACCTGGCAAAGATGAATCAGACCTTCAGTCCTTAGTGGACTTGGTAGCTACAAGCAGGCTGTCCACAGAATGGCAACCTCCATTCTGACTACCTCCATTCAATTGGATATATTTCTATTTGAGACATTAGGAATCGTGTCCATAGTACTTATCCATACATGAGATATACCAAGCATGCTGGATGGTGGTGGTACAAGCTTTTTAAAAAACATTTTTATTTTATATTAATCACAGATTATGTACTTTGTATCCCAGCTGTAGCTCCCTTCCGAATTCCCTCCCTATCCTTCCCATCCCTCCCTCATCCCCTCCCTACCCCTTTCCAAGTCCACTGATAGGGGAGGTCCTCATCCCCTTCCATCTAACTCTAGCTTATCAGGTCTCTTCAGGACTGGCTGCATTGTCCTCTTCTGTGTCCTAGCAAGGCTGCTCCTCCCTCGGGGGGCGAGGGGGTTGAAGAGCCAGCCATTGAGTTCATGTCCGAAATAGTCCCTGTTCCCTTTACTAGAGTACCCACTTGGATATTGAACTACCATTTGCTACATTCAAGCAGGGGTTCTAGATTATATCCATACATGTTCCTTGGTTAAAGAAACAGTCTCATAAAAGACCCCTGTGCCCTGCTATATTTGGTCCTTGCGGAGCTCCTGTCCTCTCCAGGTCATACTAACTCCCCCTTCTTTCATATGATTCCCTGCACTCTGTCAAAGGGTTGGTTATGTGTCTTAATATTTGCTTTGATACACTGCTAGGTAGAGTCT